>PISX010001431.1:165010-197144 GCA_004024625.1 Mellivora capensis | reverse complement strand
TAAATACCCAGTAGCGCAATTGCAGGGTCATAGGGAAGCTCTATTTTTAATTTCTTGAGGAACCTCCACACTGTTCTCCAGAGTGGCTGCACCAACTTGCATTCCCACCAACAGTGTAAGAGGGTTCCCCTTTCTCCACATCCTCTCCAACACACGTTGTTTCCTGTCTTGCTGATTTTGGCCATTCTAACTGGTGTGAAGTAGTATCTCAATGTGGTTTAATCACATCAAAAAAATGGGCAGAAGATATGAATAGACACTTCTCCAATGAAGACATACAAATGGCTATCAGACACATGAAAAAATGTTCATCATCACTAGCCATCAGGGAGATTCAAATTTCTGCTATTTAAAATAAAAAAAAGCTCAGTCTTCCCACATAGATAACTACCTGACAGTGGGGACCTTTACGGAAAGGCCCCTTACTGTCTAGGAATCCCTTTAATGCAAGGTAGCTGAGTATCGAAAGACTGAAAAAAACATCCCAATAACTAATGGCACTTAAAACTATATATGTGAGGGCTCTTCCTCAAAATATAGGAGGATGGAACTTATGCAGATGATCTTACTTCTACTTTAACTATACTCCTTTCTGGGTTCATAGAAGTGGTAAGTGTGTAAGGTGCCTCCTTCATATCAAGGCAACACAGGTCTGTGTACTTTAAAATTATATTACGAAAAATACACATCTTGGGTCTATAGTAAAGATCACAGATTTCATCTGGCAATCCAAAATATAAAAGACGCTTCATTTGTTGTTAGAAACTAATTTAGTAGACACTTAAGTTTAGTAGACAACTTGTGTGTTATATTCTGCTGCTCAGGAGAGGGTAAGACCTGCTGATTTAGAAGAGGAAACTCGATGAGAACCTGTTCTGCTGTAGGTTTGCCAGGGGATATCTTCTAATATATAAGGAGCAAGCTCACAAAAATGTCAGCAGTCTAGTTGGTATGTGTTTAATGGGCCAAGCCTAAGAGTTGGCCTCTCCATTATTTCCTCTGCTGGCAACGTACACATTAATGCTGGGCCATCCATGTTGATGAAAGTTCAGAGCTCTGTATCTGTATTCCGACTACACTGAAAAGGGAAATTGATGGTAAAGGCAGGAAACAACCATTTAGTTATGGGTATAAATGTTTTCTTTACTCTGTGGTGGTACAAGGCCTTTATGCTTTGAAGGAACAGTTAGCTTATCTTCCTCTCATTATGGAGAAGCGCCTATTGAAGAAAGACAGGATTCTTAGAGCCTGGAAGCTAGCCATGCAAATTAATCCAAAGGGGACTCCGTCTTTTTCAACATGATATTGAGTGCTTCATATTTGAGTGTTCTTACATTTAAGTTTCAGTTAAACTGAAAATAACATATTCACATGGCAAACTCCAACAGTATGGAAGTATAGATATGACAAGAAAAATTAAAATCTCCCTTCTTGTTTTACCCTTCATTCCTTCCTTTTCATCCTATTGTCCTGAACAAAGCACTGTTAACATCTGATATGTGTGAGTCCAGAAATGTTTTGGGTAGACACAAGCAGGCATATATATCTGTGTGTGTGTGTGTGTGTGTGTGTGTGTGTGTGTGTGTGTATACACATATAGCTATATAGCTATACTGTAGCTATTAATCTGTGTGTATGTGTATATATATATATACACATACACACAGATTAATAGCTACAGTTAGATAGCCAGTTTACTAGAGTCCTTGGATGGAAATAAAACAGTTTTCGAAAGGCATCTCTTCCTTCAAGCAAACAATAGGGGGCAACTCTGGGAGGGGGAAATCATATATAGCTCAATCCATGACAAACCTTTCTCCTTCCAATAAATGAATGATCTATCTATAATTTAGGGTTAATTTAGGTGTGCTTATCTCTCCGAAACTCCCCGCTTGGACAATAAGCTCATTACCGATAAGAATCCTGCAGAGCCTCAAAGATAATCCCCAGGTGCCCCAATTTTTCAATACGTATTAATAGAAGTTCATTGTCAACTCACATGTACTTCCTATAACAAATGAATTCAGGCATCCCAGATTCCTGAGCTCTTTTCCTGGGTGCCTCATGTGGTAATGAGATCATGGTAAATTCATGCAACTGAAACCCTCTTTAGTTTGATATACCTGTTGTTTTTTCATGTACTTTGGAAGCACAAAGACTACAGCCAAGATTTTTAATAAGCACAAAATGGTTTAATGTTCACCATTAAATAAATTGAAGAAGGTTAGACAAAATAAGATTTGCAAGATTTTATGCTGGGAAGGTGAGAAGGGTAATGAGTGGAATTAATGAGTTTGAAGTGGTCCTGACTACAAAGTTGTTTTTAAAATGCTGCCTTCCCAGAGAACATAGAGACTTGAAACTCAACAAGCATGAATATAGGAAGGACTTCTCAAAGAGAGGCCATGGGCATTCTCATACACACACATTTGGCTTTTCAGGATAACACCTAAACTGAGGGCTTCCTTGATGTATGTGCTTCTTCCTCTCATTAGCCTTTAACCAAGTTGTTTGGCATTCAGCATGCCACCTCGGAACCGGATTGGAATCCCGTGATCCCACATCTTGCCAGATACTTCCAGAAGCTATTTGAGTGGCTTGTACACTTCCTTTTCCTTTTTCCTTTTACTCATGACCACACAGCTCATCCCAGCTCCAAGAATCATTCCTTCTCATATCTCCCTACACATCCTCTTTAAGCCCCTTGTGTTTGTTTGTGGATCTTGTTTTTGGTTTTGGTTTTCATCTCACTTCCATCTATGTCCTGGTTATTTCCAGAAAATCTCTTCTCACAGCACTTTCTGGTCTCTTCCTTCTCCCTCCCCTCTTAACTGTAACATAAAATTTTTTGTGAATAAAGTGTCTGGATAGCCTTAGAAGTGTTTTTAAGTGGCACAAAGAAACCAAGGCCATCACTCTTTTGAACTTGCTTTAGGGCCTACTCAAATATTTTCCTTCACTTTTTCATCCCTCTGGAACAAAATCTCAAATACTTAGATTTACTTTTCAGTAAAAATATTAACAGACCTTTCTCCATTGTACATGATTATTTTTTTCTGTTTTTTAGATATTTTAGATACTCTAAAATCACGATGAATTACATTTATACCCAGAAAACAAAGAGAAAAATACCTTACAGCCAGTTACTTAAAGTTCGTAGTGCGTTTGAGCCAGTTACTTAAAGTTCGTAGTGCGTTTGAAGTTCTAACTATAGTATCAGTATCACTTTTTGCTATAATGTGATATTTGTGTAGATTTTGGCCATATAATAGGCAACACAGGTTTCTGTGTTAATTTAGGTTGAGACACAACCACTGTCTATGACATCTTTTATGGGAAGTTGCATCCAGGGCAAAATGACTATTTCAAGTTTCATTTCAGACAAATCCGGTCCTTGCGTTTATTACTTCCATTTTCCAAAGATGATTAATTTAGGGAGATTTGGAGTAGAAAAATAATGATTCAAAAGAGGCCACCAGGGACGCCTGGGTGGCTCAGTGGGTTAAGCGGCTGCCTTCGGCTCAGGTCATGAACCCAGCGTCCTGGAATCGAGTCCCACATCGGGCTCCTTGCTCGGCAGGGAGCCTGCTTCTCCCTCTGCCTCTGCCTGCCACTCTGTCTGCCTGTGCTCGCTCGCTCTCTCTGACAAATAAATAAATTAAAAAATAAATAAATAAAGAGGCCACCATAGTTTTATACTAAGGTCCAAATCATATGCGTATTTGTATCACAACACAGTGCACTTAGTGTCTGTTAACTGATAACACAACTCATCATGTCTGTTGGATAAAGCGCTTTGTAAGTGAATGACGTAAGCATTGAAGCAATTGGCCTCCTCCATTCTGAATTAACCTCTAAGTAGGACTGCCTCTTGCAATCTGGTTTAAAAACAGCCATCGGCTTCCTGAGTTCATCTATTGTATTAAGGACTGCATAATCAAGGCACCTTCGCCCATGTCCCTACATATTTTAAAGGTATGTTGTGAATTAACATCCCACTGATTCACTTATATGTTTTGCTTTTTAATGGATCTGCATCACTAGGGATAGGACATATCTTGGCAAACCACATGGATATGCAAATTTCTCACCTGCCCCCTAGTGATCTATCCTTATGGAAAATCATTATACTTAGGACTAAGTTCCCTTACAAAAATCATTCTCCAGATTCTGATATTAGGAATTCCAAATTCATAACAGGGCACTGTTTGTGCAAGAAATGGACAGCAGATAAGAGAACTGGTATACCGTGGGGAGGATTTGAAGTACCACATAAATGGTAAACATAAAGTCGAGTTCCTTGCCATCTCTTTATGTCTCTGCACGGGTGTTTTGGAGGTATATATCTAGATAACCAGGTGAGAAGTGAAGGGTAGGACAAGGTATATAAAAATATGAGAAGAACGAGAGATCCTAGCTTGGCTACCTGGTACATAGGATGAGTTGGGTGCACAAGCAAAGAACTTTTTCTTGTGAAATGGGCATTTAGAGGTAGCAAAGGATAGAGATAGGTAAGCCCTAGAGGTCATGAGCTGTCAGTCTCACACGAAGCCCTAATTCACGGTCTTGTCTTGACCCCTGCACTGGCTCTAGAATGGGCTGCTTGCTGGTCACCAGCTCTGTCAGGACTGCTGAGCCTGGGATGGCTTTCCTCCTTAGCTTTCTTCTTTTGGATTCTCTGCCTTCCTGTGCTCTGACTACTTGTATTAACAGGATTGTGGTTGTCAAGATGCACATTTGATTTCAAAATGGATGTGATAAGCAGATATCCTCCTCTTTTCTGTAGGAGTGTACTTGAATGAACAAATCATCTTCCTCCAGGGTTTGGAGGAAATGGGAGGAAGCATTGCAGCAGAAAAGAATGGAGGGTGTGGGCAACAGCCGTCCTGGATCTCTTCCCTTCCTCGGGGGTGGAGGGGAACCCACTTTTAAAGGATTTCAAAATGTACCCTAAGTGGTCCCTGTGCACCATCATATTTTTGTTCTCAATCCTGCCTTGTGGTTACAGAAGAAACAAAAGTAAACACTGCCACAAACCAACAGAGAACAATCAATTGTAAGAATGCGGTAGAATATGTTCTTTACTTGAACTTAGAATCATTAGATCCAAACGTACTCTTTCTCTTCATCCAAATCTCCCAAGTGTTGAAGATTTTTGTTTTTTGGAATCACGAGCGGCATACAAATCCTTTCTCTATAAGTTCATAATTCCGGTTGGGAACATCTGGAAAACAATTTTTCTCTTCTTAGCCAAATAAAGGATGACTTATCTTCTTCATAAGGAATGAAGTCCCACTACTAATTAGAAAGTCAGAAAGGGGCAGGAATACCTGTTTACATTGAGCTAATGAAGGTGTGGAATTTCTGTAAGAGACTGATAATTTACTCGAACAATATCTAGTACTGGGCCTGACACACAATAGGTGCTCATTAAAAGTCTGATCAGGAGACTTAGAGTCTAATCTCTATGTAAGACTATTTACCCTTTCTAGGCCACTTTTTCCTCATCTATAATATAAGAAACAATAATATTATACATGATGTATTATTATTCTATGTAATAATAACTAAGAGAATAATATAAATATTAGAGCCTTTGTGATTTTATTATGTACTGATTCCTAAAACACAGTGATGTCTCTCTAGATAAGCACGTGTCCCCACCACTCAGCACTGTGCCTTTTCCATAGCAGATACTCAGTAAATATTTATCAAGTCATTGTTTGTGTTCAAAGGGAATGTTTAACCTCTTACTGTCTCAGTTCCCTCCTCCCCTTTCTTGGTCTGGTGTTTACTATTAGTATATTGACGTCCCCAGAGCTGTTTCCAGGAATCTAAAAAGAAGTTTCTCTTTTGATACAGGGAAATGCAATTCACTTGTTCGGAGACAACTTTTCATATTGATTTGCACTACCCAGATTAGACTCCCTGTCTCCATATTCCCGCATACATACACATAATCTGTTTGTTCTTTCTTTCCTTCCTTCATAAGCTATTATCATAGGCAGGCTACTTACTTACTTCTTCAAGGAATTCTGAATTCCTAAGTCTTTGAAACCCTGGATGGGCTTGTGGCAGATCTTGTCAAACCCGTACTTGGATTTCACAGGAGCCGTAAACCCTGCTATTGTATGAAAGATGTGTGCCTTTTTATGGAAAGACGATTGGATTTTTTTTTAATCGGATGCTTTTAGGGTACTTTGGCCCATAAAAGGTTAAGATCCACTCTATAAATGAGTCATATTTAGTCATTCTGAAAATCCTGCACTCTCCCCTTTGTGATTGTCTCAATTTCCTTAAAAATCTGTTGTAAGATGATAAAGGAACTCACTTTACATCTTGTAAAACTACTCTACAGCAGGAGGATGTGCCTTAAAGTTTCTATCACTCCATCAGAGGGGTCTCCACTGTCAACCCACCCAAGCCAGGAGGCTCATAACTCATTGTTACTAGGCAACATCCTCTTGACATTTCCATGGGCTATCATTTCTTGTGGCCCAGACTCTGGGCAGGTAAACTGCCCTCACCTATACAATGACTCATGAGAAGGTGGTATTTTCATTAGAGTGAACTTGGGGCATGCAATGAATGTCGAGGATACCTGCCTCATTAAAGTAGAGCGTTATCTTGGAAAATAGTAGGAAGAGAGGAGGGATTCAGTGATGTAACAAGCGGGACACTAAGTAATAGTTAAGGGGCCACTCTTGAGACTGCTATTAATGTACTCTAAACATTAAGGGAGTACTTCATCTCTTTGGGCTTTATTTTCTCTCATAGATCAGTACAGATATCGGATAGGATAATAGTACCTTCCAGTTTCGTGTGTGATGCTGGTTGAATGGTATCAGACAAATTAAGGGAAAGACCTAGAGTTAAGGTCCAAAGTTTTAAAGTCTCAAAGGTTTCTACCTTAGGAGGAAATGGGGGGCGAGACATTCAACAAATCCAAAGTACTGAACATATGAAGAAAGGAGCCAATTTAATGGGCAAGAATACCTAGTATTGTAAAATCTTATTTCTTCCAAAATTATTAAAAATATATATATAATTCAATTCTGATTTTTTAAAAAGTGGGTTTCTTAAAGTTTTACAAATTTCCAAAATAAGCAGATGAGAATAACCTAGCCTTCCTCCCAGCAAAAAAATGGCAATTAAGAATAACAAAAAGTTGCCGTACTATTTATGAAAAAATAATAAAGCCGCAAAAGTTAAAACAGCGTAACATCACACAAAATAGGTCAATGAAATAGATTAAAAAATCCAAACTACCTGGGCACCTGGGTGGCTGAGCTGGTCAAGCATCTGAGTTTTGATTTCAGCTCAGGGTCCTGGGATCAGCCCTAATCAGGCTCCGCTTTCAGCAGGGAGCCTGCTTGTCTTCCTCTCCCTCTGTCCCTTGTCCCCCCTCCTGTGTTTACTGTCTCTAAAATAAATAAATAAATCTGTAAAAATGAAAAATAAAACAAAAAAATGCCACAAAAAACAAACTACCAATCATTAACAATAATTACAATGATAAAATACTAATTTTGTACTTATCATTTAAAATAACACAAGAAATCAACTAAATAAAATAATTTTAAATTTAATAATTTTATGTAATTATTAGTAGTAATAAGCTTATAGTTCTAAAGCTATAATAATTTTATAGTTATAATATTATTTGATAATTATGCTGAGTGACAGAAGCCAGACCAAAAAAAAGTCTTACTATGTAATTCATTTTTATAAAAGTCTACAAAATGCAAACTGATCTATATGGAAAGCTGACCAGTTGTTGCCTGAAGACAGAGGGTAGGATGGACTACAAAGGGGCAGGAGGACACTTTTGGAAGTGAAGGATATGTTTATTACCTTGATTGTGATGATGGTTTCACCTCATATATGTATGTCAAAATTCATCAAATTGTATACTGTAAATATGTATAGATTTTTTTGTATGTTAGTTATACTCAGTAAAACCAGTGTGATATGACATAAAAAGACCAATGGAACAGATTCAAAGTCTAAAACATTACATATTGAAGGTAGTTTCTCAGATCTATGAGAAAATAATGACATTAAAATAAAAGAAAGAAAATAATGATATTAGAGAAAATGGCTAGCCATCTGGAATTAAATTAGATTCATACCCTTAGCAATATAAGTTCCAAATTGATTTACTCTAACAATTTAAGAGTTGAAAGAAACTATATAAAATTATGCAATTATTTATCTTATCTTGAGTAAATATAAATTTCTAAGCATAAAACAAAGAGAATTTTTCAAGTAAAAGATGATTGTTTGATTTTATAGCAAGTTTTTAATAGTTTACAGTAAAATAAATATAAAATAAAGTCATATAGTGAAAAACAGTCTGTGTCATAAATATGAGAAAATATTATATCCTTGATATTTATATATAAAAAGATCTTATAAAACAATAAGACTTAATTGAACATCCTTAAGGTTTTATTTATTTATTTGTTTATTTATTTATTTATTTTAGAGAGAGTGTGCATGTACATGTGTGAGCAGGGGGGAGGAACAGAGGGACAGAGAATCTCAAGCAGATTCCACACTGAGTGTGGAACCCAGTGTGGGGCTCAATCCCATGACCCTGAGATCATGACCTGAGCTGAAACCAAGACAACTGACTTGATCAACTGACACCTAGGTCCCCCTGAACATCCCTATTTTAAAAAGCATATCGTAAAAACAAGTTTCACCCCACCCCCCCAAAAAAAAAGGTTAGGGAGAAGGAGAGGAACAGGAAGGGGATGGAAAAGGAAAAGAAAAGAAGGGAAGGAAAGAAAGATGATAGAAAGGAAGAAACAATAACAAAATTCTTAGCAAAAAAGAGATGTTCCCCATCTCTACAGATTGTTTTACGTTCATCATTGCGTTTTTCCATATTTTCACACTTCCTATAACGTACTTGCAGTGCTGTACCTGAGTGATCACAAGAATAATCTAAAGAGTAGAGAAGTCCAGTGAGCTCCGCAAAGGGTTAATAGTCTTCCCGATAAACAAGGTGTGTAGTATTTGTTTGTCCAAATGAAGACAGAGATAAAGGGTGTGTATGAGAGAGAGAGGGAGAGACAGACAGACAGACAGACATTGAGGAGATATAATTAGCAGGAGAAATCAGAGCCTTGAAAGTGGAACACACTCTGATCACTGGAGGACAGAGATAGTGCCTCGCTCCTGTGTGAATCCAGACTGTCCAGGTACGATGCTGGGAGTTAGTGGGCACTTCAAAGACGCTTGCTTAACCAACGGTGAAAGATATTAACGGGAAGATTGTATATCTCATTCAAATATATGAAGAGAAATGTTAAGATGTTCACCATAAGCTCCATTTCCTTTAACCTTTACCTATAATTCTCATTTTCCAACTCTTGGCCCAAAGCATAAGTGTTCATGGGACATTGACTATGTAGTCAACATTATCAACAGGCTACATAAAATCATGCAACATCATCCCGATCCTAAAGAATTTGGAGACTAGCTAGAAAGATACACCTCACAGGAAAAAAAAATCAATGATTGATGATGATCCCTGATTTACCATGGTTTGACTTTACCATGGTGAGAAAGCAATACACATCAGTAGAACCAAAACTTCAAATTTTGAGTTTTGATCTTTTGCCGGGCCAGTGATATGTGGTGTAGTCCTCTCTCCTAATGCTGGTCAGGGGCAGCCCTAGCTCTCAGTCAACCCAATATATGTACCACCATTCCATACCTACACAACCATTCTGTTTTTCACTTTCAGTACAAGGTTCAATAAATTACATGAGAAATTCAGCACCTTATTATAAAAAAAGGCTTTGTGCCAGGTGATTTTTTAAAAAGATTTTATTTCTTTATTTGATATAGAGAGAGAAATCACAAGTAGGCAGAGAGGTGGGGAAGCAGGCTCCCTGGTGAGCAGAGAGCCTGATGCAGGGTTCGATCCCAGGACCCTGAGATCATGACCTGACCTGAAGGCAGAGGCTTAACCCACTGAGCCACCCAGGTGCCCCATGTGTCAGGTGATTTTATCCAGCTACCAGCTAATGTAAGCCTTCTGAGTGCATTTAACATAGGCTAGGCCATCAAAATAAGTCACGATGTTCGTAGGTTAGGCATATCAAATGCATTTTCAACTTAGGATGTTTTCAAAGCACGACAGGTTTGTTAGGACATAACCCCATCATAAGCCAAGGAAGATCCATAGATAGTAAAGCCGTTTCCTCCATTTCATCATGGGGCAGAACACATTCTAGAATAAAGGGATGACAACCTTTCCAGCAGCATGCACTTGCAACTTCTAAGGAAATTTCTGTTTTTTGAAGAGAGAATTATTAAACATGAGGAGGCCTTTAAGTTGCAAGGGGAGTTCTGTTGTTGAAAAGAGCTAATATCCAATGGATTAAGTCAACATGTAAATATGTAGTCTTGGAGTCTGCAAGGATCTCACAGGAATATTAAACGCTGGGTTTTATGACTGGGGCTTAAAACCATGACATGGTCTTTCGGTCTCATGAAGCTGGCTTAGCAGGAAGAGGAACACAGCGTTGATGGTGCTCCCTGGAGTGACCAATGTCCCATCCAAGTCTTATGAACTTGCTCTTTAATGAAGCCAAAGGGTAGAAATTTTACTGTTCTGTGTCCTTGACCAGAGCACCAGTTACAGGTTGTCAGAAGAGAAAAAATAAGTGAGAAAGGAAAGAAATGCTTTTTAAAACTCCTGAGGAACTCATGAACTATCAGCACAAGAAAGTACTTAGAACTATTTAGGATAGGAGAGGAGCTAATGTTGGCTGAAAATGAAATGCTAACGTTTTCAAACAGTGATAAACGTTCGAGAATGTATGTAATGTATCTTCTTCCATTTACTTCTGGTCTTCACCATAAATAGACATGACTTAAGGTATGTCTGAATATTCATTTCCCTTTTATTGAGCTCACTCAACAAAAGTTTTTTTTTTTTTTCAGTATGTCCTGCTTTTATAAACCAAGATCTAATTTGACATGATTACGTAATTGTGTGGCCATTCGTGCCCCTCCTCCTCTTTCTCCTTCCTGACAAGTAGAAAGTCTCTTTTTGCCTAGAGCCTTATAGAATATACTAATTCGGTTAATAGCAATAATGGTTTTCCCACAACAACTAATTCATCTATTTGCTAAATTGTTATTAAGGGCCTATTAGTTGGCAGCCACTGTGCCAGGTGTTGGAAATAGAAAAATGAATAAGACACATTCCCTTCCTTGGAGCTTTCAGCTTAGTGGGGGATTCAGACAATTTGACAGACTATTTGTGATATGTACACAGAAAAGTGTGGCAGACTGCCAGTTGCCTACCCCAGCATAAAATTTTCCTTAGAAACAGAACCCTTTAATTGTACCCAATTCGAAGACCAGGTCTTCTAGCCAGCCTCCCCTGAGCTGAATAAACCAAAAGAAGGGTCCTTTTAGCTTTCATCCCTTTCTAGAAGGCTAATGAAGCAGCTGGAGCGATAGCAGCAATCCTGGACTATGAAGTGAACTTGAGAGTACTAGGACATTTGGATTCCAGTAACTTTGTAGAACCACCATGTCAGCCCCAAAAGCTTCCATGCTGACTGCTTCTTGGTGCATTTAAGTCACTGGAGTTGGAGCTCTCACCATTGCAGGCAAAAATCCTACGGACAGTATGGCACTCAGGGAAATACGTGGGAGTGGCTCTCCACTCTGTCAGTGAGGAGAGGTCAGAGATGAGGTTCCTGGAGAAGTGACATTTAAATGGAAACTTCAAGAGTAAGAAAATGAGGAAGGTATGGACAAGTGTTTTAAAAAGAAGGAATACCAAGTGAAGATCTGAATTAATTGGCAAAAAGCTCCCTACAAGATACTAAAGAAAGTCAATATAATAAGAGTAGAGTGGATTAAGAAGAACCTGGCAGGATATAAATCTCAAAAATGTCATAGGTATTCCATTCTGCAGAGACCATTATAAAGATAAGAACACATTGCTGTAGAACATCACAGAGGTAGCGTAGAGGTTTAGTTTGGGAGATAGCAACATATGGATGGTTTTTAATAGTCTGGAGAATTTATGAGGTCACCCAGGGAGAGCGTTTCAGGCCAGAAGAAGACCAAGGACAGAACCTTGAGATCCAATGATTAAAGAGCAAGCAAAGGGGAGCCTTCCCATCTCTGTTTTAAAAGAGAGAGAGAAAATATCGGCATAATTCAGTGTCACAAAATCTAAGAACTCACTGGGGCAGAGGGCAGGGGTGAGGTGGGGTTTCTTTCATTTTGTTTCTAAATAGCCAGAAGGAACCAGTGATGTAGGATTTCAAGGAGGGTAAACAGCCCTCTTAGCAGTGTTGTCCTGCTCGAGAGACTGGTGGGTGGACAATTAATGATGTATTTACAAACAGGATGAACTTACGTAAGCCCCTGAGATGCTCAGCTTCAGTGTTTGTAAAATAGGGATAATAGCACTCACCTTGTAGTGTTGTGTGAAGACTAAATAAGACATGGAAAAGGGTCTCCAAGTAGTAGATAAGGCACTGCCATGGCGATTCATTCTCCCTTTAAAACTGATGGAAGCTTAGAGAGAAACTCATCACATAGGCACGTATGATCTTCATTTGTCAACCTCTTGACAATTAATTAATTTATAGTTTTTTTTTTAATATTCAAGAATTTTTATATTCCTAGGCATGGACTCATATTGCCCCTTCACAGATAAACCTACAGAAGGAGAACATTCCTTTGGGAAGTTCCTGGGCTTTGAGGATTTACCCTAATGCTAATGAAGCCCAAATGGGAGACCCCTTCCTTGCATGGCCTTTTTCAGGACTCCTGGGAGGGGTTCTAGCCATGGGTTCACAGGTTTACCCATGTACATAAAATTTGAGAGTTACACTCAGTTACACTTTTGTAACAATTCAGTCATACTCAATGTAACTGAGTGTAACAATGTTACATTGTTAACAATGTAACAATTCAGTTACACTCACTTAAGACCACAGTCTCTTTTCCACTCTGAGTTTCCATCTAAAGCATTCCTCTTGTGTGGGTGGAGGGCCCTGGGCATTTTGGAATCCAACTGGGGGAAAGTAGAGCTGGAGATAAATGTATTTGGTGCATAGTGGGATGTCTAGTAAAGTTATTGCAAGGTGTCTCAGAGTGGGAAAGGCTTCCAGAAATATGCTAAAACCCACTGTGCTGACTCACATGGCATCATGTCAGGAAGGTACAGGGCCAGAGATTGTCTTATGAATGAATGTGTCCCATTGCGCCAAGCACCAGTGGGATGTGAGCCGTGACAGGACAGGTTTTGAAATGGCTGAAGCCAAAAGCATGTGGAAAATTCTACTGGGCGTCAGACATGTGGAATTATGACTAGAGGACTTAGTTCCCATTGATGTCTAGTCACAGTGGCAATTCTATTCTGTCAGGAATATACGTACTAATTCAGGGTATTTGTGTATGCAATTAGGAATTCACCGAATTGTTGTTTTCTTTAATGAAACTACAGGAAGCTGAATTTATCAGAATCTTGATGTTTGTAGGGCATAAACCTATAATAGTACCATAAATTCTGAGTGTCTCTGTAACAACTAAAGCAGAAAATATAATAGCGGTTTTATTTTTTTCTGAAATCTGACAGTGGAGAACATTTGCAGGGCACTGTCAAAATAAGTTGTGAAGTTGAAAAAAAAACTTGTTTAATTACTATGAACAAAAAATGAGCACATTTCAATCAACCATGTTAAAGACTGATTCTCTTTCAATTTTCTTAATAGAAAAAAATTACAAAATCATTGTCAGATTAAAGAGACAATAAAAAATATGCAGGGGGTAAAAAGGGAGAAAAGTACCCTAAAAATCACCAGGCAGTTAATAAAAATATGTTGTTTTTCTGTAATTTGTCACATTTGTGGCAGCTTTTTTGTCACATTTGTGGTAGTTACCAGTGTAACTGGTAGAATTTCTTATTTTAAATTTTAATATTCACCTTTGTTCCTTGTAATATATATGTATAATGTTGTATTCTTCATAATTCTTGAAACGGTATGCATCTCACAGCCCACCAAATGGAGCTAGGGTGCCCCCCTGTGCTGCTGGGCCATCGTGTGCCCAGAGCAAGGCCCAGAGACTCTTCTTACACTGTCCCTGCTTCCCTCCACTGTCCCCAAGGAGTCAACAGTTAATGACATGATCAGCCTGCCTCTAGTTCCATGAAGTTGGTAAAAAAAAAAAAAAAAAAAAAAAAGGCGCCTAAGTGGCAAAACCATGAGGTTTTGACTCGTGATTGGGAGGTGGGATTGGCCCTTGGTCCCTTGGGACATATGCAAGAACTAAAAACACCAAACTTCATTTTAGAGGGACCCAGACTTGATTCCGACTCTGCCACTAAATGTGTGACCTTAAAAAATGAACTCCGTTCTCCCGAGCTTCAGTGTCCTTATGTGTACGACGGCCTGCTACATACCTACTGCGAGGGCAAAGGGGGTTTACATACATAAGGTGCATGTTGGCTTGTAAGGAACTATTCATATGTAAGATCTGAGTACTTTTTGGTCTTCTTCTCCATCACTGCTGCTCCCATACCCTTATTTCGGAGAGGTGTCCGCATTCTGGAAAAGCAAACAGCATGGTATCCCTTCAGAATGCTCTTATTAAAGTGTGTGCTTGGCATCTGTTAGCAGGAGTCTCCTCTGGCCCTGAACTTGCATATCGCATTGAACCAAATGGAAAGCCTGCAGGCATCCAGAAGCCACTTACTTCGTAGGCTGTGTAGTAAGCCGAGTAGCCACATGTTACTGTGCTCATGGCTATTGTAGGGGGTAACCCGACACCCCTTCTGGCCACAGATAGCACGTTTCGTAAAGGTACTCCTTGTAACGTTAGTGTTTCATCCCATGTCATTCCCCGTGATTTGTTTGTGTCCCTTATTGATGGGCATCCTCCAGAACTGTCCGATTGCCCCTCCCTTTAATCCAGCCCTGCGCACAAAGACCCTTTTGGCTTACTCCGGTATTTAACCACGTGACTCAAGTTTGTTCCTTAAGTAACCTTAACAACCCTGAGATGATGACTTGCCTGCATCTTCTTTCAAGGCTAACAACCCATGAATGGTTTTCCACTGGTCTCAGGGTAAGATCCCAGATCAAAATCTTAACATGGGCTCCAAAGCCCCAACATGGTCTCACACAGACCTAATTCTCCAGCTTCCCCTCACCCACAGCTCTCCTCACTCACCAAGCCGTTCCCAACCCCCACTGTGCACAGGTGGGGGCCTCCATGCCTGAGGTACCTCTGACTTTCTGTCACCAGGCCACTTCTCACTTACCCTCCAGATATCGGCTCAAATGTCACTTTCCTGGGGGATGTCTACCCTGGTGTCAACCCTCTCCAGATCTGGTTAGTGTCCCCCATTCTAGCCCACGAGAGGCTGAACTAGTGTTTTGTTTGTTTGTTTTTAAAGATTTATTTATTTATTTATTTATTTATTTATTTATTTATTTGACAGAGAGAGATCACAGTAGACAGAGAGGCAGGCAGAGAGAGAGAGGGAAGCAGGCTCCCTGCTGAGCAGAGAGCCTGATGCGGGACTCGATCCCAGGACCCTGAGATCATGACCTGAGCTGAAGGCAGCGGCTTAACCCACTGAGCCACCCAGGTGCCCTGAACTAGTGTTTTTGATGGACAAAACCATCCCTTGCCTATGGTTCTCAGCTCACTCTGACTCATAGTCCCCATCGCCATTGTTATGAAATAAGGACTTGGGTATTTGATTAATCTCTCTAATGGATTATAAACTGGGAGAGTGAACATCGTCTCTATTGTGTCTGTGGCTATTCGGCACACAGTAAATACCACCTAATAAATATTTACTGAACATTATTTATTCAAGGGCACAGATAGATTTTTTGCGTTTTCTCGGTTCATGATATACACAGCATGTGGCAGGTAGCGGAGAAAAGTGCTGTTTAGTGGGTTTTGTTGCCTTTTTTTTTTTAAGCTTCAGGCATTACGTTTGCTTATCTACTATTTTGCTGTGTTCTTTGTCGTGCTTTGGCCCTACTGTTCTCTTTGGTGATGCTACTGCACTGTGCACGTGAAATACGTTCTGTTTGTACCACGAGGCTCCCAAAACAACCGCCACCGCGATCTTGTCCATTTCCTTTTCTGCTCAGATAAATCTCAAGGAAAGATTCTCTCCCAAAAAAAGAGTGGAACTTTTCAGGATCCGGTGCCAAGTAAACACTCTCAGATTACAAAGCAAAAGATGTTGTGAAATCCTTGAGGAGACGCCGTTCCGGAAGCAGAAGTGGTACAGATGTCGCGGAAGGTCTCATGACAAGTCACAGAGGATGGCGGCTCAAATTGAACTCCTCTCAAGATGGCAAAGGCACTTCCCGTGTGACAGACGCTCTCGAGGACACAGGGAGCCCAAAGCCCCGCTTTCCGGGGGTGTAGGACCTGCAGGTCCCCAACCCCGCCAAGGGGCCCACATCAGATCGATCAAGGACCGCACCTGCCCTGCGCCCTGCTTGCGCACAGCTGCTCCTTTTCCCGGCCGTGGGTCTGCGTGAACCCCGGCCGTAAGTATTCCTCGTGGCCGTAGAAACATATGCCTCGTTGTCTGAATCTTCACACTCTTTCCACATTGTGAAAGCTTCTCAAAGCCTCATCACAAGCTGAAAAACAAGGCCTGGTTAAGAGCCACAGAGATGATGCTTGTGTCGACACCCTGCCTCTCAGCGGCCGCTTCCTGCATCCCTCAGAGGAGCAGGACGGTACATGCCTCGCCCTCCTCCCGGGTTGCTGTGGGCATCCCTTGAAATGATGGCTCTGTCAGTGCACCAAATGCATCGATCGGGACACAAATAGAAGGACTTCTTGTAACTCGTCCCCTGAAGAATTTCCTTCCACCTTGAAGGGACTGACTGACTTGCAGGTGGTTATCAAACTTGGAATCCTGATGTAATTTCTCTACTGGGAGCACAACGCTCCACGTGGCTAGTCCGAGTGTTTTTAAGGATGGATGGGTTTTATGATAAATAATCACCCTCAGTGTTAACTTAGCTTTCTAACTGGCCTTTATTAGAACAAGATTAGCATAGAATTTTAGTAAATGATAAAAAAAAAAAAAGTCTTTCTCTTTTTCTGTCTCTTTGTTTATCTTTGTCTCCTCTCTTCCTTCGCCTCCTTTCTGGAAAGGTTATTTCTGTTTTTACAAAAACAAGTATTTTTTTCCATTAAAAGCAACTCATGGGCCCTTCAGATTAGTCCATAAAGGCATAAAAAAAGATTTAAAAAAAGATAACCTGTAACAGAGCCCAAATCATGGTTGCCAGGACCTGCATGAGGGGATGGGGTTGTCTACAAGAGGGAATGAGAACATTTTGAAGAGCTATAGGGCTTATTTTAAAGATTTGCACACTCAAAAGGGTGAATTTTACTGTAAATGTCATTTTTAAAAAGTAGAACAAAATAAGCACCTATAGTCTCACTAACCAATGACAAATGCTATGAACACCCTAGCATCCTTCTAAACTGTCTGTTTTGTTTGCGGTGCTGTTTTAAGATGTCGTTGTGATCATGCAGCACACACATGTACATATATATGTACACAGATTGATTGACAGAATAAACTTTTTTCTCTTTTTAAGATTTTAGTTATTTGACGGAGACACAGCAAGAGAGGGAAAACAAGCAGGGGGAGCGGGAGAGGGAGAATCAGGCTTCCTGCCAAGCAGGGAGCCCGATTAAGTCTAGATCCCAGGACCCTGGGAGACACTTAATGACAGAATCACCCAGGCGCCCTGACAGAATAAACTTAAAATATAGTTAATTCATGCAACTTGTCCAAAATGCGACAGTACGAGAACATATACTATGAAAAGTCCCCTCTGACCCCTTCCTTTCGGGGCATAGTTCCCTTTTGATGTTTGTTTTTAAATGTTTTTGGGTTTTGTTTTTTTTTTTTTAATTTATTTTTTGCTGTAGAAAAACACACATAACATAAAATTTACTACCTAAACTACTTCTAAATGTACAGTTTAGTAGTATTAAATGTATTCATATTGTTGTAAAATCCCCACCACCATGATTTATCTCTATAGTCTTTTTATCTTGTAAAAGTGAAATGTTATACCCATTAAATAATAACTTCCTATTCCTTCTCGCCACCCCCAAGACTCCTGGCAACTTTCTGTCTCTATGATTCTTGACTACTTTGAATCTTATATAAGTGGAAATTACAGTATTTGTCTTTTGTGACTGGCTTATATTACTTAGCCTCATGTCCTCAAGGTTTATCCATGTTGTAGCATCTTTCAGAATTTCCTTCCTCTTTAAGCTAATATTCCATTGCATGGATGGACCAAATTTTGCTTATTCCTTTCCAATTCTTATCTCTTCCCTGAGATAATCTATACATATGCAAGATCAAATACACATATGCTTATTTTTTAATAATTTTTATTATTTTTTTATGAACATACAATGTATTAGTAGCCCCAGGGGTACAGGTCTATGAATCACCAGTTTTACACACTTCACAGCACTCACCATAGCACATACCCTCCCCAATGTCCATAACACCACCACCCTCTCCCTACCCCCATCCCCCTGGCCACCCTCAGTTTGTTTTGTGACATTAAGAGTCTCTTATGGTTTGTCTCCCTCGCAATCCCATCTTGTTTCATTTATTCTTTTCCTACTCCCCCAACCCCCCACATTGCATCTCCACTTCCTCATATCAGGGAGATCATATGATAGTTGTCTTTCTCTGATTGACTTACTTCGCTAAGCATAATACCCCCTAGTTCCATCCACATTGTCGCAAATGGCAAGATTTCACTTCTTTTGATGGCTGCATAGTATTCCATTGTGTGTGTGTGTGTGTGTGTGTGTGTGTGTGTGTGTGTGTGTGTGTATATACCATGTCTTCTTTATCCATTCATCTGTTGATGAACATCTAGGTTCTTCCCATAGTTTGGCTATTGTGGACATTGCTGCTATAAACATTCGGGTGCACGTGCCCCCTCGGATCACTACATTTGTATCTTTAGGGAAAATACCCAGTAGTGCAATTGCTGGGTCATAGGGTAGCTCTATTTTCAACTTTTTGAGGAACCTCCATGCTGTTTTCCAGAGTGGTTGCACCACATATGCTTCTTTTCTGACATTAACACTAAGACACCAAGTCCGTACTTCTGCATCCCATTTTTTTGTTGTTTTACTTAACAAAACATGGATATTGTTCCAAATCATACAGGCATAGCTTTTCATTGTTCTTAGTGCTACACAGGATTTCCGTATTTGAATGGACTATACCTTCTTGCATTGTATTGCTAGCCATCTGGCTTGTTTTCAGTCTTCTATTATAAACAATACTGCAATGGATGTCTTTGTACTCATGACTTTTCTTTTGATGTGAGTAAATTTTTATAGAAGAAATTCTCAAAGTTGGAATTGTGAGGTCTGGATCTGCATGTTAAATTTTAATAGCTAAGGCTAAATTGCCCTCCTTAGAGTTCTACCAAGTTTTACTCCAACTAATAATGCATCAGAGTGCCAGCTCCTACATTATGTATCCTTCAACTTTTTGTGTTTGACCAACTGGTAAGTGAAAAATGGCACTCTGCAGGCTTTTCAATTTATATTGCTCTTATGTGACTAATTTTGAGCTTCTTTTTGTATATTTAAGAGATGAGTGTATTTTCTTTCCTTTGTTCTGCCTGTTCATATCCTTGGTTCTTTTCCTATTTGATAAATAGACTCTTTCCTATTGATTAGAGGAAGTTTTCCTATAGATTAGGAGAATTAGCCCATTTGGCTATGATGCATCTCATATACTTTGTTCTGTTTGCCACTTGCCTCTTTATTTGGATTTTTTGAACTTGCATCATTTATTTAATATTTATGTTTAGATTTGTCACTCTTCACATATGGCCTTTTCCATTCCAATATTATTTAGAAACAAAACCCTCTGAAATAACGAATTAGTATACTTTCATGGTTTATTTTTTTCTTCTGGTATTTGACACATCTGGAATTTATTTAGGTATAAGAATAAGGTGGATTTTCAGTGTTTTATTCCTCCAGATCATGAGTCAGCAAACTTTTCTGTAAATGGCTAAATAGAAAATATTTTTGGACTTCGTGGGCACTAATGTCTCAAGAGAGTTATGCAACACTGCCATCACAGTGAAAAAGTGGCCACACGGCATGGTTGGGTTCCAATAAAGCTTGTGTATAATAGGAAGTTGGCAGGATTTGGCCCATAGGCTTTAGTTAGCTTACCCCTGGTGTGGAAGTCTACTTAATCCCTTCAACAGCATTTATCATTAATTCCTTCAATAGCATATATTAAATCAATAGCATTATCCTTTTTCCCACTGGAACACGTGGTACATTTATCATATACTATATTCTTTTTCCTCAGTAAGTCTTTTATAAAACGCTCCATAACTCTCCATTTGATTCCATTGTTCTTCCTACTTACAAGGTTTTACCACGCTTTTTCAGTTACTGTAGCTTTATATTTATTTTTAACATCTGAGGGGCCAGCTACTCCTCAAAACTCTTATTTTTCAGAATTTTATGCACTTGACTTGCTGAATAGGTTTGAGTATCAGGATACAGGTCTGGGCCCATGAGGCATTTTTTGAAAAAAAAAATTAAAATACTTCCAATGGAAAAAAATGGAAATATTTAGCTATATTAGTTCACAGTCATTAACACAGGTTAACCTTATTAACTGCTGAGTAGTGAAGAGAGACTGGGCTTAATTTCCACTCTGTTAAAAGTACCTCTAGGGGTGCCTGGGTGGCTCAGTCAGTTAAGCCTCTGCCTTCACCTCAGGTCTTGATCTCTGGGTCCTGGGATGGAGCTTGGAATCCAGCTCCCTACTCAGAAGGGAGCCTGCTTTTCCCTCTCCTTCTGCCGCTCCCCTGTCTCATTCTTTCTCACTCTGTCTCAACTTACTTTAAAAAAAAATACCTCTATTCATTTTTTCACCTACTAATTTTGAACATTAGTATGGATGCACTGGAAGGTGCCTGCCCACTCTGAGATGCCAACGCTCTATTTCCCAATTTCTGCTTTCTCTCATTCTTTCTGGCTCAGTAAATGCTAAATCAAGGGTTGTTTCCTTACATATGACAGGTTTCATTCACCTCCTTCCACCTTTGTCAAAACATAACTTTAACCATAAAAATAGCACAAACTTACTCTAGAAAATTTGAAACCTGTAAAAAGCTAAGAACGATATTAAAATCACTTAACACTTGGGGTGCCTGAGGGGCTCGGTTGATTGAGCATCTGCGTTTGGCTCCGGTCATGATCTCCAGGTCCTGGGGTGGAGCCTGGAATCCAACTCCCTACTCAGAGGGTAGGCTGCTTCTCCCTCACTCTGCCCCTTGCCCCTGCTCATGCTCTCTCTCTCTCAAATAAACAAATGAATCTTAAAAAAAAAATCACTTAACGCTGCACTCAGAAATAACCACTGTTAAGGTGCTTGTGTATTTCGTTCTGTTGTGTATACACTTGTCACAGGTGTGTGTGTGATCCATGTGCAAATAATGCACTATCTTTTTCCCATTGGTTACTCCCTCCTGTCATATGCTATTTTGAAAGAAGGGCAGGTTCCCAAAAAGAAATTGATCAAGCCCCTTGTCCTTAAAAGGTACACTTCCATAGTCTCCATGGACACGAGGCCATGCCCTCACCCCTTCTTATTTCTTCAGGTTTTCATTTTGGCTCTTCTCTTTAAGGAACTATGTTCTCTCTCTCATTCCCCCTGGCCGTGGGGCTGATTTCTCCCTTCATTCCTCGGGAGGTGTGGGGGAGGCAGAACCCGGAGGTCAAAGAAAGCATCCTGCCAGCACTCGAGGTCTCAAATTTTTTACCGTGTTTGCCCTATGGCATTTCTTTCTGTCAGCATCTTCCTGTGCTTTTGCCAAACTTTATTAAGAACAATCCTACTTTAGAAAGTCGTTGTGATCCTGTTGTCTGAGATTGGGTACTTAAAAGAAGAAGGTTCTCTCTTGGAACCTGGTCAGGTGGCTGAGTTTCTGAGATGCTGTACTATGTCTTGACTTTCTGTTGCCTACTGAGGAGCCACAACCAGAGGCCTTGATGGCATCTTGAGAGAGAAGTGCCCACATCTGCTCTTTTTGGAAAGAGGAAGAGGTGAGATCTAATTTACTAAAATCACAGGTTGTCTGCCATATTTTCAAATTTCAAGATTACTTTTTATTTAACAAATACTGATCCAGGGGCACTGTTAACATAGATTCTCCCCACCCCAGTTTCTTTTTCTAGTGGAATTTCAGATTTCCCATAAAGGTGGTTTTTCTGGTATTAGAAAAAAAAAGTTTAGGGGCACCTGGGTGGCTCAGTGGGTTAAGCCTCTGCCTTAGGCTCAGGTCATGATCTCAGGGTCCTGGGATCGAGCCCCGCATTGGGCTCTCTGCTCAGCGGGGAGCCTGTTTCCCCCCACTCCCTTCCTGCCTCTCTGCCTACTTGTGATCTCTGTCAAATAAATAAATAAAATCTTTTAAAAAAAAAGTTTCTGTTTGCAACGTACCAGAATGGGACTATGAAAAAATATTACATGTTTTAGAATTCAGGAAAGAAGTAAAGATGACAAAGGCCCACTTGAACAGACCAACATGAAGGGCTCTGACCCCAGAGCAGGGGAAAAATGACAGAGGCATAGACACCAAGAGTGGAGAGCAAGAGGCAAAATGATGTGAGAGATGGAGAAGATCAAAAAGTTCTGTTCAGAGAAAAGAAAAGGAAAAAAAGTTCATGGATTAAGGAAGGGAAGGAAGACTGACACGGATTGGCCAATGACAACAGATAAAAGCATCAGCTTGCCCTGGTGAATGGAAATACTTTTAGGCATTTTTGTTGATGTCAGTATGATCTTTTTGTTTCTTCTCCCAAGTGAGAAAATCAAGGCATGAGTAGGAGAGGAAAACCAAAGATTTGTTAAAACCATCTTTAGGAGAATTTCAGAGGAGAGTACATATATATTTAAAATATATAGTTTAAAACATATATTCTATGCAAATAATGACACTCATTTGAGAATGGGAAAAAATTAAGTGGCAGATAATGAATCCAAACAATATTGGTAGAAAATGGGGTGATACAGGAGCAAATAATATTTTGCAGAGCTGAGAGCGTAATACTTATCTTGAAGAATTTGAATGGCTTTCTTACAAAAGGCTTGAAAAAGGAAGATCTGGGACCCATGGATGTGTTGTACATATATTTTTGCTTGTTCCACACAAGTAAATCTTTTCAGTGTGTCATTACATATTCTCATTATTGTTATTACCTTAAATAATGAACACTGCCAACAAGGACGTGGGATGCATTGTGGAGTAGTGAGACTCTACCCACTAGAACTGATCAAGCTAATATTGGATGAACAACAGACAGAGATGCCATAATGGGGCTTCCAATGCCAGCGTTCTCTGATGGGGTGACCTTCAGACTGAGTTTTACATGATCAGGAATTCATACCTATATACCCTATAGGATTATATTTTAAAAGAAGGGCTCAGCAAATCATATCACCAGTTTTGATAGAGACTCATATTTACCTACTCAGTATCTATTCTCCACAGCTTTCTTACTCACCCAAACTTGATTTTATTGGAGCAGCATTCTACCCAGGTTGAAAACATGACATTTCTTAACTTGCACTATAGGTGGAGGTGGTCCGGTGACTCAATTCTAGCCAAAGAAATAAAAGTGGGAGCTGAGAGGAACTTCTTGGATTCTTAAGGAAGAGAGACTGTGTATGTTTACATGGAATGTGTCCCTCTCTCTTCCTCCTCCCCTTCCCCTTTTTCTCTTCTTGACCAGGATCCTTGCCCATGCCGTGGCCTTGAGTCAACTTTAAGGATAAAGCCTCAAATTAAAAATAAAAAGCAGACTATGAGCAAGACTTGGTCTCAGAGTTCATTGTAGACCTTCCGACCTCCCCCAAACTGCCTCCAAGACTTCTCATTCTGTTAGGAAAACTGAAACTGTGATTTGTTGAAGTCTCTGTTTTGAGTCTCTGTTCTTATGGCTGAACAGATGCACCAGTGAGGGTGTTTACCAAACATGATCGTGCTAGTGACTGCATTTTAACCCAGGTTCTACTGCCTCCATACTGTCCCACGTACTCTCTGCCCTCCTTCCTCTGACTCACCGGTGGATTATATATGAAAATAAAATAGTCACAGTTTCCATTTCAGATCTAAATAAACAGATGAGAAAACAAAACAGAAGGGAATTAGCTATCGGTAGAGTCAGTCGTTGTTGCCCAAATACAGCTCTGCTCTAACGTTCACCCAATTCCTATACAAATCCACGTGTGGGGCGGGAGGAGGAGACAAGGAAGAAAGTGAAGAAAAGAAATGTTCTAAAAAGTTTTCAAAAAATTAAATGTAGGTAGAATGGAGCTCATAATTCTCATCATCATTTTGGGTTGAATTTGGAGAGAATGCCAATTCCTTCTCCTTCCACTTCTTCGTACAGGAGGACAGATGCCTCGTGGCAGGGTGGATTTTCTGCCACCAGAACTGAAGTTGTAGTCGCTCCAATCCTGGTGTCATCGGCATTGTTTCTACTGGGAAAGGTCAGGTGTCAGCCGAGATCGTAAGCAAAGAAAAGCCCTGGAAGCACAAGGGCAAAGAGAGGGGGAAGTAAGTGACATCCCATTACATTGCTGGATCATTTTCAGGGGTAGCAGACCACTACATCCTGAGGTTTTTTTTTTTTTTTTTCTTTCAAAAAGGAAGCTGAAGGACAAACATCTGAAGGAGAAATTAATCTCTGTGAGTAGGTGACAAGCTGCGATAAGCCCTCAGGGTACGTGTCAGGATAGCACAGATGTTAGTGTGAGAGCTATTACTTGATTCAAGGAAAGTGGGGAGAAAGGGGGGGAGGAGATGGCAAAGAGAAACAAAACAATAAAAATTAGAAACGCCTTTGCTAGGCAGCTGATTTTTTTTTTAAGGCCATCTATCCTGCACCAGAACAAAACATTAAAATACCTATATGGCAAAGAGATGGTGAAATTGGGATTGTCACCTCTTGATTTTAACAGTGTGAATTCGCCCAGCCCATTGGAAGAGCGATTTGGCCATATGATTGGTGAGCCATAGGACACGTACTTCCATCGATCTGGTGACCCAGCTCTTTGAAATGTATCTAAAGGAAATAACTCAAAATGTATTTTTTGGAAGTTGTCTGCCCAAGATGCTTATTTCAGCATATCTACAGGAGAGAAAAATAAGACCCAAATTCTCTGAAATAATAATAAGTAATTCAGTGTGTGCTATTGTAATGGGATGCAACACTGAAAATTATATTTAACACAGAAAAACGTGGAAAATGCTTATAAGATAAATGATCTGTAGCTAAATCCCTTATATGTGTGCGAATATGTAATTATTCTAACTGCATGTAGACAAGAACAAAAAAAAAGTTGAGGAAAACCTTTTTTTGACATTGTAGGAATACGTGGAATGTTCTCCTCTCACTTTAAGGTTCTGTTATTGTTGCTGTACTATAAGCACTTTTTTTTTTTTTCTAACTGAAGTAAAACAAAAGACTAAAAGGAAGGCCAGAACTTTTCAAGGTAGAGATCCACCCATCTCAGCCTCTCATTTTGCGGATGATCAGTTGAGTTTAAACCTTGTATGGACGAGAATAGGCTCATTTCATTGGAAACAGTAAGAAATACTCTTTGTCCCAAGTGCCTATTGGAAGTCCCATCACTTTCCAGGGTCCAGCAGTAAACAACATTAAAAAAATAATAATAAGAGATCAGATAGCTTGATCTGAGCCGTTGCTCTCAAACCCCCCAGCGTGCTTGCTTTCAACCGCTGCTTCCCATGACCGAGTGATACCCCGCTTTAACCACATCGCATCATGGACAGCATCAAGATGATGCCTTGAGGAAAGGGAGGGAAGAAATAACTTTCAGAAGATCCAGGAGTTTCAGAAGCATGAGTTTCCTTCTCTAGTTCCTCTCTCTGTCACATTCAGTATGTAGGTTATGTAAAGAAAATGGGGACAATTAGGGTTCCAGCTGTTGTTGGCGGAATTGCATACAAATGGCTGCGTCTTTTGGAAAATATAATAAAGCCAACCGAGATGAATGATTCCCCACCTCTGCTTCCTAGCATCCCCCTTACAGGGCCTTTTTCACATTTAGTCTTTTTCCTCTAATTTCACTGTCCTTGTAAGAAAATAACCCCAGTGAGAGAATGGATATAGTTCTTAGGGGATAAAAATGACACGTATCGTATGGCTGAGGGAGTTTTTTGATCGTAAGCTGTAAGGCAAAGCCGGTCTGTGACCAGGCCGGGGATCTGTCCTGTAGGGAAGGTGGAGAGCAAAGTGCCTCCAGGAGGATAAGCACCCTGGGGACTTCTGTGAGACTGAGCCCTGGATCTCAACAGCAGAGGCCTTGGTGTGAGGCAGAGCCGGAATGAGTGTTTTTGCCTATGCCTAGGGATGCCATCAGAATTTTCAGACTCCCCTGTGGTAGGAAGGGAATTTGAAAGAAGAGCCTGGAGTTAGGAGGAAGGGTGGGAGGGCAGATGTCTCTGCGCTGATGAATTTTTTAAAAATTTTTAAAGATTTTATTTGAGAGGGAGGAGGCATGAGCAGAGAGAAGGGCAGAGTGGCAGAGAGAAGCAGGTTCCCCACTGGGTAGAGAGTCCAATGTGGGGCTCAATCCCAGGACCCTAGGATCATGACCTGAGCGGAAGGCAGATGCTTAACCAGCTGAGCCACCTGGGCCCCCCTGGGTCTGTATCATCTTTTCAACAATAGTATATCAAAATCTGTTCTTGAAAAACTTCAGTTGATTAGTAGATACACACACACACACACACACATATTTAACTTAGTATTAAAGTTATCTGGAAGTTCATGTCTATTTTAGCTAGGATCAGGAGAGAAGGTTTTGCCATGCCTGGGCCAGAGTACAAAAGGCAAAAGGCAGGGAGTGGGTAAAACAGTGATAGGAGACTTCCGGGAACATAAGACCTCCAGCCTCTGGGTGAGGTGACTCGTTGACTGCCTCTGAACTTCTGGAAATTCTTCTTCCAAAACTCTTCACTCAGGGGATTCTGCGATTAGGGTTCATAAAGGAAGCTCTTCCCTATGGGCCCTATATTTTTATATTCTTCTTACGTTTTTGTCTTCCTCTGTTAGGCAGTGCTTTATGCACTAGCAAGGAACAGCTTCTTTTCCTTGGGGAGAAGCCTCCACCACAAGCAGAAGGCCTCCGGGGGCCAGGCCCATTCCGCAGCAACCCCATCAGCCCTTCCTGCAAGGCTCTACTTCCTCTTCCCTTCCCTTTTCAACAGACACTCTACTCTACTGTGAACTTGATTTTTCTCTTTATTTTCAGGAATAAGGTAACTTCTGCTTTCAAATTGGCCTTCTAATACTCAGCAAACTAACACAAGAAATTATTTTGTGGGATAAGCACAATGGTTTGTTGAAATTCTTTCCTTTATTTCTTTTCAGAAGGGTGTTTGAAAGCTCCTAAGAACAGATCTACGAATAAAGCTATAAAATAAAATAGAAACCCAAAATCCGAGGTAAAACTGATCCAAGCTAGAAAGTCAATGTAATTTCTGGTGTGGGGCTTCATCTTTGTCTGTAAAATTCCTAGTACCCGGAGCAAAAAGGAAAACTAATTCTAGCTCACTAGCCCCTTCACAGATGACTCTGGCTGTTGTCTCTTGCCCACCCTGGTTGTTTTCTCGTGCCCTCCTTCCCTTAATGCTGCTGTTTTTCTCTTGGGGATGTTCTTTTCCACCCTTTGTTGGGCTGCCAATCAGCATGGCCAATCACCACCCTCCTTTTTGCATGCCATTCCCTTGACCTGTGATTATGCAGAAGTGGGATTCTGGCCACCGGGCACCAGCATCAGTGAAAATCTTCCCAGGGGTTGATAGACTTTGAGGGGAGTTCATTTCCCACGAAAGATGCTAAACTGGAAAAAAATACGAATCGGGAGCATCTATTGGCCATCTTCCCTGCCCTGAGGAACAGGCCAGTCTCCAGTGGGACGAAATGAAAGTAAACATAGAAGACAGGTCCATGGAGAGAGAGAGTGAGTCCTGTGTGCTGAGTCCTGGCTCTTGTCCCTGTGCCCCGAAGCCTGGTTACTGCAGCTCTTAGATTCCATCCACGACCCAAGGGTCCTTCCCAGCAGTGAGAGCAAGTAAATTTCCTTCATTGATTAATAAGTCTGAGTAGGGCTCTGCCCCTTAAAACAGAAAAAAAAAATCCTAAATAATACATCTTTCATTGGAAAGGAGTCAGAATATCAGTTTAACAAGGAGTCCATTTTATTTCCTAAAATTAATTTTGAAAGAATAGTCTCACACAGGACTTAATAGCACATATTGAGTGATGTAATGGACAGTGCCCTCAACCACACTTTTACAGTAAATGCAGAAGTGAATTGCATGTGATGGTTTCTAGTATAAACCTTGAACAAAAGCCAAGGGCATAACATTAAAGCAAAATTGAGTTACAGCAATTCTGCAAGGATTTGCCTAGGGTACAGGCCAGATTCAGTGTTCTCCTCATCCAACTTCACCCAAGAATAGACCTTCAAGAAATAGAAGGAAACTTTATAGTATTTAATTAAGATTTGTAAAATTTATTACTGAAGTATAGTTGGCATTAATTTCAGGTGTACAACATAGTGATTATGCAATTCCATACATTACTTAAGGCTCAACATGATTAGCCACCATCTTTCACCATTCAACATTATCGTAGTATGATTGAATATATTCCTTATGCTGTGATTGTCATCTCAATGACTTATTTATTTTATAACTAGAAGTTTGTACCACCTTAACCCCCTTTATGTATTTTGCCCCTCTCCCCGCACTCCTTCTCTCTGGCTCCTACCAGTTTGTTCTCTTTACTTCAGTCTGTTTGTTTCTTTGTTTGCTCATTTGTTTTGCTTTTCAGATTCTTCATATAAGAGGACATTCTATAATTTTGACAGTCTTTTCCATGTGTTCCCCAACCCCACTCCCATTTATCCAAAGTGCTGATAAGGGATGAATAACAAATATTTTGAGATTTACTTTCCAATGAGGACTGATGATTTCTGTTACTGAGTAAGAAATGGATTGAAATGCTTTGGAAACTGGTTGACAATTGAGGAATGTAAAGAGTTGCGATACTTTTATCTGACTGTAAGACTTTTCTGTCTCTGCCCTAAAGTGCTCCATATGGCCCTTGAGGATACCTGTAAGATATCCAGCTTTATTTTTTCCAGGAACAGGCTTTGGGGTGGTAATTGCACTAAAGCAAATCATCAGTTAGATCCACAGAACTGGAGAGCAAAATGGTTTGACTTGGAATTTTTTCAAAGTAGGAATTTGTAGTTACCCATTGAAAAGATGGAAACACCACAAAAGAACCTGGCTCCTCAGTATGCTTTCCAGCACAAAATAGCTTTAAAATGTTCATTTCCCTTCTTCCCTCCTCCTCAATTCCACCTAATATATAAAGCAATTTATTTATCTCAGAGAAAAGTCCGAATTAATCTCTTGAAGTTACCTCTGAACTGTGTCTGGTTTTGGCCACCATTGCCTTTCTGGTTCTTGTCATAATACATAGAACAAACTTTAAAGAATTGCTGACCTAGTGAATGAGCTAATTATGCAAGTGATAGAATTAAATTTATATTTTAAAATGACCACTCTGAATATGTTCTGGAAGTTGAATAAATAAAATTGGAAGTGGAGGTCCAGGTCAAAGGCCCTTATACCAAACCAGATGAGGGGCCCTTGTGGTTTGAATTAAAGCATGGCAGTAGGAACTGAAAATTGAGCTGATCTGAGAGATATTTAAGTAGTTGGCTGATGATGAAAGAGAAGGGAGAAGGAGGAATGGACAAACCAGCTAAATACGTTGCAGGGTCCAATGCAAAATAAAATGCCAGGTCCCTTTTTCCAAAATCTTTAAGAATTTCAAGATCACAGTAGAACACTAGCCAAGCACAAAGCCCTGTAAACTTGTATGGGACCTCTGCTCATGAAGCTAGCTCTAAGAATGAAACAGGTCCTATCTACTAGAGCAGGGCACTTCCATTTATTCAGAGTACCTACCACATTACAGGCACCTTGGTAGGGATTGAATTTCACCTAAAATCAATAGCACAGCATTAGGATAAAAGCTCAAATGAAAAAGAAACAAAGGATAGCTCCATTTCATACCATGTGAGTGTAGGAGACTTTTCCTGTTTATCCCTATTCTTGAAGGGGTGTTTGAACACAGATTTTGAAGAATTTCAATAGTTGAGAACATATCATTACTCTTTTATAATTTAACATATAGCTGTCTACCATCTACTGGGTCAAAAAGCCAATGAAAGATAAATAAAATCTCCAAACATTTTAAAGTTCTTCTTGACATATGTTGTTTTTTATTTTCCCTGTGAAGAAAAAGAGACTTTAAGATGACAACAATCAATTGAGGAATGGTAATGACTTCAAACCACGTGACTCTTATGTGAGATAGTACTCTGAGATATGCAGCCTTGCAGATGGTGAAAATCACAACTCACTATTCTATTAGGACTTAGCCCTGGATGTTTTCCTGGTTAAAATTGTATTATATTCATGAATTCAGTCCAGTCTCCCATCTCAATAGCAAGAGAATAAAACTATTTTCTGGTCAAAACTGTTAAACTGGTGGCACATTGGCATTTTGAAAGAACAAGTCTGTCAAAATAAATAATAGAGATGTGCCAAAAAGACCATTGGAAAATACTGCTAGCAGCTGTATTTGTGCATGACTGATTTAACAAATTTTGATTCAGCATTTACTGAGCTCCTACTGAATGTGATTCATCATGTCAGAAACTTTCACACATAACACTCTCTGAATTAAATTCTCCCTGTAAGATTAACACAGATCCATATTACTGGAAGATATCAATGGTCCCTTTCAGATGAGGGAATTTCAGGCTATGGGAGATAAAATGGTTTGCCCAGGATTTTGTGAACATATTCCACTATCCCACATCTTAAAAAATAAAAATAAAAACAAAAAAAAAGACAAAACCCATCCATCTCAGTCCATTCAGGCTGCTGTAACAAAACCATACATAGACAGTGTGGCTTATGAACAACAGAAATTTACTTTTCACAGTTCTGGAGGCTGGGAACTCCAAGGTCAAGGTGCCCACAGATTTGTTATCTGGTGGCAGCCTACTTCCTCATAGATGGCACCTCTCACTGGGTCCTCACATGGTGCAAGAAGCTAGAGATCTATCTGGGATCTTTTTTATAAGGACACTAACCCCATCCATGAGAACTCCACCCCCACGACCTTAGCACCTTTTTTTTTTTTTAATTTCTTTTCAGCGTAACAGAATTCATAGTTTTTGCACCACACCCAGTGCTCCATGCAATGCGTGCCCTCCATAATACCCACCACCTGGCTCCCCCAACCTCCCAGCCCCCGCCCCTTCAAAACCCTCAGGTTGTTTTTCAGAGTCCGTAGTCTCTCATGGTTCACCTCCCCTTCCAATTTCCCTCCACTCCCTTCTCCTCTACATCTCCCCGTATCCTCCATGTTATTTGTTATGCTCTGCAAATAAGTGAAACCATATGATAATTGACTCCCTCTGCTTGACTTATTTCACTCAGTATAATCTCTTCCAGTCCCGTCCATGTTGCTACAAAAGTCGGGTATTCATCCTTTCTGATGGAGGCATAATACTCCATAGTGCATATGGACCACATCTTCCTTATCCATTCGTCCGTGGAAGGGCATCTTGGTTCTTTCCACAGTTTGGCGACCGTGGCCATTGCTGCTATAAACATTGGGGTACAGATGGCCCTTCTTTTCACCACATCTGTATCTTTGGGGTAAATACCCAGTAGTGCAATTGCAGGGTCATAGAGAAGCTCTATTTTTAATTTCTTAAGGAATCTCCACACTGTTCTCCAGAGTGGCTGCACCAACTTGCATTCCCACCAACAGTGTAAGAGGGTTCCCCTTTCTCCACATCCTCTCCAACACACGTTGTTTCCTGTCTTGCTAATTTTGGCCATTCTAACTGGTGTGAGGTGGTATCTCAATGTGGTTTTAATTT
>PISX010001431.1:122134-164910 GCA_004024625.1 Mellivora capensis | reverse complement strand
GTTGGAGAAGTGTCTGTTCATATCTTCTGCCCATTTTTTGATATGATTATCTGTTTTGTGTGTGTTGAGTTTGAGAAGTTCTTTATAGACCCTGGATATCAACCTTTTGTCTGTACTGTCATTTGCAAATATCTTCTTCCATTCCATGGGTTGCCTCTTTGTTTTTGTGCAGAAGCTTTTGATCAAAAATGAACTTTTGGGACCTTAGCACCTTCTATAGGTCCCTCCTCCTGATACCATCACGTTATGTCGGGCATTAGATTTCAACATATGAATTTGGGGGAGACACAAACATCTGGCTCATAGCACCCTCCCTTGATGCACTGCCACCTTCAGTTGCTGTGCTCCCTTGCATGGCCCAACTTTTGTAAATGTATTTGTCACTGTGTCCATTTCCTTGCCCCACTCCACTCCAGATATGCTTCCATCTTACCTTTTCACTTGGATCTCCACATTGCCAAATGCAGACGGTCACTTCTCTGTTGTACCATGTGACTGAGTGGTATTTAACATGAGCGACCATTTTCTCCTGCTTGAAACACTTTCTTACTTTGCCGTTTGGGACACTATATCCCCTTGGTTTGCCTCTTAACATCTCTCACTAGGTCCTTCTTTTGGAGAACTCTTACTAGTTCCTCCTTCTCCGCTTGACCAATAAATGTGGAGTATTTCTGTTACTCTTTTTCTATACATCTCTCTAGGTGACCCCTCTGGTCCCTTGGCTGTGTATGTCATCTACACATGTCTATGACTCTCCACTGCAACCTCCTCCCTGAACTTCGGACTTGACTACCCACCTGCCATCTTGATATCTCCACTTAGATGCCCAAGGGAGCTCTCAAATTTTACACTAGCAAAGTGGAGTTCTTGATTTCTGTCCTCCAGTCCTGGTCACCTCACCCAGCCTCTTACATCTGAGCAAATAGTACCACCATCCACCCAAGAACCTCAAAACAAAAATCTAAGAGTTATTTTTCTTTACTTCTTGATCACCATATTAAGTTGGCCAGTATGTTTGCTTGCATCCAAGACACCCCAAGTCTGTTCATTTTTATCCACATCCTCCTTTCTCACCCAAGTAAAAACTACCTTCACATCCAGCCTGGGTGACAGAGTGGCCTTCTAACTCCAACTTCATTAGCCTCCTTCTATTTCTTGAATATAACAAGCAGTTCATTTCCAGTGTGGGAACTCTGCATTGACTCTCTACCTGGAACACTCTTCCCCTCTTGCAAAGCTGGATCTTTCCTGTCATTCCATGCAAATATCTTCTACTCAGAAAGGCTTTAGCCAAGTCCCTAATCTGAAGGAGCCCCTCAGTCATTATTGCATCCTCTCTCCAGAGTGCTTGTCCATATCTGATTGTGTTTGTTGGTTCGTTTATATGTAGGTTTATTGTCTGTAATAATAAGCTTTATGAGGGCAGCTATGTGTGACATTCTCAACACTGAGACAAGGCCTGGCACCAAAGAGTCCTAAATAAATATTTGATAGTGAATTGAATAATTTATGTTATCTTTGTAAATAATTCTTGAATTTAGTTACACAACAGCGGTATCCAGAAGACTGGTAATCAATATTGGGAGCCAAATTAGCTTTCAAAATTATATTTAACCTCCTAAATAATAATTTCTGAGTTACCAACAGTAAGAAAAATAAAATACCAAGATGGACATGTAAATATTTACAAACATAATCAGCTATGGTTATATGTATCCATAAATAGCCAAAAATAATCAAGAAAATGTTATGGATTTGGCCTTTCACATTATGACTCAGAGTTATCCAAAATATGAATAAGGATCAATTTCCTTAATCGTATTGGAATGCACTTTATAATTAAAAATTTTTTAAAAATCAATATAATAGTGATTTAAAGCCCAAAGTGAAAATAACCAAAGCACTGGAACATATTTGACCAAATGTAGACGTCTAAAAGTGAAAATAATTCACTTATGAACATGAAACCCCAAGAGGATTCAAACTCTTCTCCCCTATTTCCACTTTTAGGTCATTAAGGCCGTGGACAGAGTGCGAACAATGGTAACAACAGTAAATTAACTACATCTTCTTGTAATTCTAAAGACACCATTCTAGTAGTTTAATGAATTATCTAACTTAATCCTCACACAGCCCTGTGAAGTATCATCATTTCAATTTCACACATGAAGACGGAAGGTGAAAGGGGACAGAAACATTGCCAAGGTGACAATGTTGGTAAGAGGCAGCCTGCCATTCCGTCAAAAGAAACAAATTATACGGAAGGTTGGGTCTGTGGGGGAATAGATATATATTTTAATTAACATTTTTATAATAGTTTACAAGTCAGTTTTTGTAGCTGTATGCACTATGCAACCTTTAGACTGCCAAAGCATTACTGTTCTTATTTGGAGACAAGTTAGAAGATAATGCCTTTTGTAGCCATGGCGCATGCATTTTGTTTAAAGAGACATATTGAACTGGAAAAGTGAAGACTCTAACTGGGGCACGATGCCAGAGTGATCCTATTGCTGGATCCCAAACTTGCCCAAGTCCCACGGTCAGAAGGGCCTGTCCACTTGGGGACAGATGAGGTTTTACCGATCCGCTTGATTAAGAGCATCTCAAGATCTTAGCAGACTTAGTTGTAATAATATCCATACTTGCCATCGAAGCTTGATGTGCCAGACTACCCAGGGATAGACTGAGGCTGCAGAGTGCGCACGGCACAACCTGAAAACCTAGGTCTGTAAACCCACGGAACTCTCTTGAGGATGGTGAGAAGAAGAGCTCCAAGTTGTGGATGACATTCAACAGAGACTTCTTGAATCTGCCCCATCCACTGTTCTAGTCACCAGAAACTTTGCAGTAAATGAGCGGGAGACAAACACCCCGCCCCCAGAAGCTTCTGTGGATGGAATGAAAGACTTTATCTACGTAAAAGAAAGTAAATAAAATCAGCGTGGGGGAGGGGACAAGGACTCGGTGAACGTGTTTTTCTAGACTAATCACTGAAGGTAACCACCAGAGGGCTGCCTAGCCATACCTGGTAGGGGCGAATGGGATACAGAACTTCCTCCTACCTCTTCCTTCTTCCCACCTATGAATTTAGCACAGGGAGCTTCAGCATTTTGAAATATTCGAGTGTAGTCGATCTTTATAATTTTTGTCCCTGAGACACTCTAAGGAAACAGTGGGCTTATGCTTTAAGACTGAAATTGAGAATATCTCTGGAGCCATTAACTCAGAGTCAGACGGATGTGACTGCCAGCTTTTTTTTTTCCCCCTTTTACTTTTTTTCTGTTGTTGTTGTTAAGATTTTTGCCAAGGAAAGCTGTCTGTTGTTCTATAGGCTATACTCAATGTTCTAAAACAAAAATATCTTATTAAAAGGAAACCTGCAGTTGCATCAAATGAGGTTTCTATCTTCTTTGCCTACAGGCTGAGCCAGATGTGATTTGTTTTTGTTTTTCTGCAAGTGGTGGTGAGGTTTTTTTAAATTTATCGTTTGCTTTTGTTTTTTTGCATGGAGGACTAGGACATCGTGAGGGAGATAGTTGGCAGATAAAGATAAGCACCAAAGGACTGTCTGATCTGAACTAAACTTAGAGTAAAATATTTATTTGCCTTACAGATCAGGTTCTTTTCCATTTTATTCGAGTCATTGCCTTGGAGAGAGTGCAGATGAGTTGCTCCCTTGTCTTTGACTTTTAGCCTTTATATCCTACTACCTGGTGGGTAATAACGTCACCACAGCGGAATGTTTGAGTTGATGGGATCCTAGTGGCTCTCAGTTGTCCAATTGGCTCCATCGAAAATTTCTAAAAATATTAAAACATACATTTTAAAACATTAAAACATACAGTAGGTCCCAGCCACAGATCCAGGAGGTGGAGGTAGAACCCAGGAATCTATAGTTTACTGAAGTCCCTCGAGGTGATTTTGATACACAGATTGGGAAACCACCGCGCTGGTGTAAATCTCTCACTTCCTAAGTGAAGGAGCAGACATTGAGTGATTTGGCTGAGGTGCTAGAGTTAGACTCGGTGCCTTTTCCCTACACCACTGATGTTGGGGCACCTGGGTGGCTCAGTGGGTTAGGCCTCTGCCTTGGGCTCAGGTCATGATCTCAGGATCCTGGGATCGAGCCCCACATCGGGCTCTCTGCTCGGCGGGGAGCCTGCTTCCCCCTCTCTCTCTGCCTGCCTCTCTGCCTACTTGTAATCTCTCTCTCTCTCTCTCTCTCTCTGACAAGTAAATTAAATTAAATTAAATTAAAATTTAAAAAATGATAAACCACTGATGTTGCTTCAGACACCATCTGGGGATGGACTGGTCCTTCTCACCTTCTCAGTCTACAGACTCAACCATGGCACTTAGGGACAGTGAGGGGTAGAAGGGAGATTTCTAGACTAGAAGTCAGCCATTTACCAACCAGTTGACATGATTGGAATGCACAGCCTTACCTTCTTCATCTGGAAAAATGGAGTAAGGAGTCCTGCTCTGTTTTAGCCCACAGCATGATGTATACTAAGTACACTATAAACCGTAAGTGACGTCACAAGTATAAAAAAAGTAATGCCAATGACCAATAATCAATACAATGAATGTACCAATAGCAACAGTGAAGGTTAGAAGTGATTCCTTAGCTCAGAGGCGAAAGAGACTAACCGGCCCATGGCTCGGGCTAGGCTTCACAGGTGCAAGTCTCCTGGTGGGGCTGATGCAAGGTTTGAAGTCTGGTCTGTGTCTCTGCTCTTTCAGTTTGCTCTGTTGACCAAGCTCTGGGGTCCTGAGTCACATCTCTGGCCAGCTGTTGAAATCTCTGGTAATTTGGGGAAGTGCTAGGTTAAAGCAGGGATATGATTTCCCTTTGATTCTCCTTTTCCCAACTTGTCATTCAAATAGGATGTCTTGGGCACCTGGGTGGCTCAGTCAGTTGAGTGTATGCCTTTGGCTCAGGTCATGATCCCAGGGTTCTGGGACCAAGCCCCACTCAGGCTCCCTGCTCAGCAGGGAGTCTGCTTCTCCCTCCCCCTCTGCCCTCCCCCTGCACCTGCTCAGCTGTCTCTCTCTCAAATAAATGAGTAAAATCTTTAAAAAAAAATGATGTCTTTTGGGGTGCCTGTGGCACAGTTGTTGAACGTCCAACTTTTGGTTTTGGCTCAGGTCATGATCTCAAGGTCATGAGATCAAGCCCTGCATTAGACTCTGGGCTCAACACAGAGTCTGCTTAGGATTCTCTCTCCCTCTCCCTCTGTCTATCACACTGGTGTTCTCACTCTCTCTCTCCCTCTAAAATAAACGAATAGATCTTTTTAAGAACTCTGACTTCTTTTGGGGGTGAGAAACAAAATCACAATTGTCAGTGTAAGAGGGTTGCTCAGTCTCGAAATCCATGAAGACTACTACCATCTTTTCTTCCAAGCCAGTTTCACCTTAGGCTTATTAAAAATGTGGATTATGTTCTGTCTACCTTTTAATTTTGATGGGATTTGAAAGTTACCCAAGTAACCCAATGAGATTTCAAAAGTCCCTTGATCTCAGTAGTCTTTTATACGCTGTCTGATAAAGGGTGGGTAACTTTTATCCTCCTCCTTTTTAAGTGGGAGTTCACTACTTCTAACTATACAGAGTAAGTTTCTGAACACATTCTCTCATTGAAGGGGAAACCATTTGGGTGCCTACCTATAAGCACCCATCACCTCTTTTTTTGAGCAAGATAACAAGAAACAAAACAACCAAGAATAAACAGCCTTATTCTTCCCTTCAAGGAAAGCAGCCTCTTTGTTTACAAGTGAAGCCCACTACTTGACACCAATATTTGACACTGTGTTACTTTCAAATAGGAAAATAATAGAGCAAAATGTCACTGACTAAGAACAATAACCATCACTGATTCCGATTCCATGAGAAGTTTGAATTCTCTCTCCACAATAACCTCACCGTTCTTGTTCTTTCGTCTGTCCTGCTGTCTTGCACATTATCCCAGCTCTGCTGGCGTTCATTGCCACTGGAAGACAATTGCACAAGAATGCTGTCTTCTTACTCAGTTAACTTTCTGTATCAAAGGGAAAGCTAAATCAGTGAACTGAGCCAAGAGTTAGGAGACCTAGATCTTTCTTCCTCCATTGCCTCATTTTCTGCCTTTGTAAAGTAAGAAAATTAGACTAGATCATTATTTTTTTAAGGTTTATTTATTTATTTTAAAGAGAGAACATAAGTGAGAGAGGCAGAGAGAATCTCAAGCAGACTCCATGCTGAGAATGGAGCCGGGCACAGGGCTGGATCTCACGACCCTGACATAATGACCTGAGTCAAAACCAAGAGTCGGAGACTACCAACTGCACCTCCCAGGTGCCCCTTGACTAGGTTATTTTTAAACCTTCTATGTGCTCAAACCTTCTATTATGTTAGGTTTTGCTTTAAGAAATTCTCTGGGGGTTCAATGAAAGATTCTTACTTCAGTCTCTTGTATCTATTCAGCAAATGTTTATTGAGTACCTACTATGTGCCAGGTTCCAGGCACCGCGGATACAACAATGTGCAAAAGAGGACAAAACCGGGGCCCCTGGGTGGCTCAGTGGGTTAAGCCTCTGCCTTCGGCTCAGGTCATGATCTCAGGGTCCTGGGATTGAGCCCTGCATCAGGCTCTCTGCTCATCAGGGAGCCTGCTTCCCCCCCCTCTCTGCCTGCCTCTCTGCCAAATAAATAAATAAAATCTTAAAAAAAAAAAAAGAGGACAAAACCCCTGTCCTTAAGTAGTTTATATTCTAGTGCCTATAAAAATATTGTCTATTTGAACACTTAAAATGTATTCTTCCAATTTGAACCAAGATAGGACTTCTGGAGGGCTGGGAGAAATAGGGAAGAATAAAGCAAATGAAAGGCATGGCACATTACCATTTTATACTTTTCTTTCCATCCTTCTTTACTTCCTTCTCTTGACTTAGTCCTAAAACAGCAAAATTTTACATTTTTTGCTACTAACAAATAGTTATCTCCTATGCAATTAAGCTGTACTATGTGCAAAAGATTCAAAGCAAATCAAGGCATAGCTCCTGCCCTCAGGAGCTGGCAATTTAATTGTGGAAACAAAGCTCATATGTAAAAAAGAAAAAGCTAATTCAAAATACCATCAACTGAGAGCTGGATGAGCAGCCCAGTTATGTGTACTGTCAGAAGGAGAGACCTAAGAGTTGATTGGCCTCAGGAACACCTTTTCGTGCTTGTAGAGCTTGAATTTTAGTAATACGGGTAGTACTGAGTGCTACAAATATCACTACATATCATCAAAGATAGGATCTACAAAATCATAGAAGAATATAACAGAACAAGTTTCTTGTTCTGCCAATAAATACTCAGTGCATGGCTTTATGTCCTGTGACAAGATTTATTGACTATTGTGATGTCATCAATAAGGGCTTTGAAGTACAGAACATGGGGAAGAAGTTAATGGGAGAGATTGACTGAGGGATTTTACACTTTAAGAGTGATGATTGGGTTTCTCATGTATTATTAAATAATATCCAGCTTGACCAAAAAGATGAAAGTTTGAAAAGGTGAACACAATACCTTTTGGTCTGGACCTGGTCCAATCTGAGCTCAGAAGAGAAGCTCCTTGTATTACTGTGGTGGTGGTTGGATGTGCTCTGGGCCAGAGTGGAGCCCGTGTGCGTGACCATGTCTGATGACCCGGAATCCTGATTACCAGGAATATCTCCCGGATTCAGTGGCATTTGCCTACTTGGCCTCTTCTCAAGAGGGCTTCTACAGGTTCTGAACTCTAAAGAAGTTCATGCCCCAACCTATGCCCAGTTCCTGCAACAATTAAGTTGGTTTCCTTTCACCACTGCTTTCAGTGGTCATACGATGAAAGAAAGACATTGGAACAAAGGAAAGAGAAAAGGGCTGGATGCCTCGGTTGGCTTTGAAAAATTCCCAACAGAAAGATCCTGGGAGCTTTCCGAGTCTCAACATGCCAGGTCTCTGTGAACGGAGATAAAAGTGGAGGGGGGCAGGGGGAGAGACAGAGGTCACCGCTCAAGTGCTGAAGCAGCAGCTGGTCGTGTTGGTGACAGTCCTTGTTATTTGCATCCACACAGAGCAGGGATTAGGAAGCCACCTGGCTCCCCAAGCTCATTGTGATTCAGTCCCTCGGGCGGGCGGGGGGAAGAACTCCAGATGAAGATTCTAATGCACAGTAGACCTGGGGAGTCAGGTATGACTTAGGCAATGAGCAACAGGAGATAAAGTCCTCAATCAGCGTTCTCGGCCCCAGTCAGCACGACCTATACCAACGTGCCCTTAGATGTAGGTGCCGTGGCACCTTCGGCTGTGGAAATATTGCCAGTCTTGTCCCTTCGAGTAAGCTGAAGAACTTTTTTTTTTTAAGATTTTCTTTATTCATTTGACAGAGATCACAAGTAGGCAGAGAGGGCAGGCAGAGAGAGAGGGGGAAGCAGGCTCCCTGCTGAGCAGAGAGCCCGATGCGGGACTCGATCCCAGGACCCCGGGATCATGACCTGAGCCGAAGGCAGAGGCTTTAACCCACTGAGCCACCCAGGTGCCCCTAAGCCGAAGAACTTTTAAAGGGTATGAACATTACCTACATATGTCAATAGAGTATTTGGAATGGCTCTCCCCTGTCATAAGTAATTGGGTTATTAGATAAAAATCTGATCTAATCACTTTCTTAGTGTGTATGTCCATTCAAATCCAAGAGAGAAGGTGTCACTGATTCTGATTCAGCAGTATTTGTTTTTTAAATTAATTAATTACTTTTCTAGATTGAAGGATAGCTGACACACAGGATGACATTCGTTTCCAGTAGACAACACAGTGATTCAACTGTTCTGCTCTTTATGCCGTGCTCACGGCAAGGGTAGCTCGCATCTGTCCCAGGACAACGCTGTGACAACATCCTTGATTCTGTCGTTGACTATGCTCCATCTTTCATCCCTGAGTTATTGGTAGAGTTTTGAATGTAGGGATTTGCCCTCCATCATACGTCACATTCCTGTGGCCTACAACTATGTCTGAGCCCCTGCAGCGGTCTAGTAAGTGAACTAATGAATGTGTCCCTATGCATCATCCAAGTGGCTATGATGACATCAAGGAGGGATATGGCCACGGAGCAGAGCTGTCTCCTCGGGCTCCGCCTCCTGACCTGGGGACAATCCAACACTCCTGACCTGGGGACAATCCAACAGGAAGAAGATACATGTTATATTTTTGAGACTCTTCAGCTTCTCCATTTGGCTGCTGGTGGTAAGAGTGTTTTTCTCCCCCCAGAATGCTTCACTTCTCAGAATTCTATTTCGTTGGTACAGGTTCCCCCCCCCAATTCTATTTTCAGCTCTCTGCCTTTTCTCATAATGACATTTAGGTGATAAATTAGTAAGAATAAATATAAAAGTTTAAAAAAAAGATAAAGTTTTCTTTTTGGAAAATAGAAATGAGTTTTACATTAGGGAAAAAGGAACATTGCAGATGGAATTTCCTCTAATTTTAAATATACCCGTCTGACTTCTGGGAAATAACAAATGTTTATGGGTCTCCCCTCATATTAGGGCAACCAAATCCTGCATGCTTTATGATTTATATTAGGAAATAGCCACATGATGACCTTCTTGAACTCAACAGTTCGTTTAGCGATCAAAAATATAAAAAGCATTTTATTTGTCATTTTAAAATCAATAATCTCTTTCTATTACGAAACTGTCTTAAAATGTCTTCCCAGCACACCTTAGTCTTTCCTGCCCCTTCCACGGTGTGTTGATGAGTCACAGGTCCCAAATGCAAGTGTAAAATCCCAAATGTCATTTCAACAAGCTCTAAGGGACAACCGTCATTCTTTAAATGCTTGGCGTGCTTTGCCTATAATACTGCCCTGTAAAGAAGATGGTCGATCAAGATGATAAATTTTTTCTCTACAAAAATTAGAGTGAATATTGATATCTGCCGAACTGGTTTCAATCTGTAGGAGACTTAGTCATGGATCTTCGAGAATTTAAATGTACCGAACAGATACTGAAATATTTGACTGGAGTGTGACAGGCTCACTTCTGTGTACCTTTCTGAGCGTCTGCCAACCCTCTCCTCTTTGTGTCCCTTGCCAGCAGAGAGATCAGTCCCCACGCCTTGGTGATCCTCTCTCCTATTATTACTTGAATCAGCATTTTTCCTATCTCTTGAATCAGTGTTACCCTCATTAAGACCATCAGTATTTATCACCTGACTTTATGAAACTTCTGCCTAATTAGTCTCCCTCTTTCTGGGCTAATGCCCTTTCAACCCTTTCTCTGCATTTGGAATGATATTGCTTCAAATGTTACACATGTAGTCTTATAAAGTCCTCCTGATACAGGCATGACATTGCTTCCAGGCTTGCTTTTCACTGCTCTTTCCCTGCCGCCTACCCTTTTCCCCACTCTAGGCTATATCCTGGAAGATGGCTATTTTCTCTTGAAGTCTCTGCCTGCTTTCTCTGCCCCCACTTCCTCAAATAATTCCTATTCATGCTTGAGATTTCATTTTAGGTAATGATCCTTTTCCCATAAAAACCTCCCTGACCTTCAGGCATGCCCTCTCATCTGCCACCACAAGGCCCTCTTCCTCCATCATGGTATGGACCATACACTGTGGTCAGCGGCTGCTCACCTGTCCAGTCCCTTTCCTATGCTAGGAGCTGCTAAAGGTCACGGCTGTGTTTACCTTGTCCTCTTTGTATTACAGCACCCAACACAGTCACGGGCACTTAGAATGTGCTAAATAAATTGTTGAATTTTTAAAAATTAAGAATTGAACCCTCCCTTAAATCAATTGTGAATACTTTACTAAGATGTTCTGACAAGTACTACAAAATATCAAATATTTGAAATAAAAATGATTTTTAGGGGGCGCCTGGGTGGCTCAGTGGGTTAAGCCTCTGCCTTCGGCTCACATCATGATCTCAGGTCCTGGGATCAAGTCCCACATCAGGCTCTCTGCTCAGCGGGGAGCCTGCTTCCTCCTCTCTCTCTGCCTAGTTGTGATCTCTGTCAAAAAATAAATAAAAATCTTTTTTAAAAAATGATTTTTAGTTACATGTTTTCAATGTTGTTTTCACACACACACACACACACACACACACTCAAGTGATCTCTATTGACTGAAACTCTAAAATAAAACCACTAGTTAAAATAAATCAAGAAGCTTAATAAATTAAGTATGTGTGTATGCATATTCTTTTTTAACTGACAAAAAGAAACCGACAGCCTCCAGAATAAGAAGGGGAGGGATTCAGGTGCTGAAATTTTAGGCATAATTTCTCAAATTCGAAGGATAATTTGGTCAACTTAAAATAGTCATTTAAAAATGCGAACAGAATTTGTGGCTGTCAAGGCACAGATCACAGATCACTGGGAAGTATAAAACTTGACAAACAGCCGCAGTGTATAAAAAGAAAAGAACAGTCGGGCCCTTACTGCCAAGAGCCATTTTAATAAAACATTATGTTAATGATAGAAGTGAGATGGCTCACTTAAAAAAATAAAATCAAATAACGGTTAGGGAGTCTGGGGGGGTGCGGGGTGCTGGCGGTCTCTAGCTTGAAAGTGACAGTCTCAGCATTATTAGGTGTTGAAAATCAGAGGACCACGTATAACCGAGGGATGACTTTCTGAGTCCTTGTAAACCTGTCCCCTAACAGCAGCTTGAAGCTGCCAACGCATTCTTCCTCTAAATTGTTTTAATTTACTAGAGCCATTTTTTGAAACATTTACAAGCAAAGGTGAACTTTTAAAGACTGTTAATGTTGCGAAAAATCACGAACTGTAACATATAGTTCAAGACCGAATGAGTAAAATGCATGTCAGGGCTGGAAAGTCTTGAATGTTTTACTCAGTGGGACAAATCTGATATGCTGCTCTCTCTTCGCTCCCCTGTGTACTTACATCAAAGAGTCTTTGTCCACATTGATTTATTTTCATGCGTCCAATTGCATCATCGTCGTTGTTAATTTATTTACAGAAATACTTTTAACGGCCTTGGACTTTCAGCCCTATTTTCTATGAAAGATTCCTGTCTTTGTTCAAGTGATTTCTTTCCTTTTTGAAAGTTACCCAGCAGACGGAATTTTTAGGATCCCCTTGGTCGTATAGATTCAATAACGCTTTTTTTCCCTGTTACTGTTTCAGTGTGGGTTAGTTATTTTGTTCTTGACCTCCTCGTGTTTTCAGTGATTTGAGAGTGATAAAATGAGTCTTAAGTAAAAATCTTTTAATTAAAGCAAACAAAGGATCAGCTTTTAGGGGAAACCAGTCCATCAGCAAGTATTAGCGGTTGAACTCCAGAAGGGGGCTCTTGTGGAGAGACAGAGAGAGCCCCAGGGGTCTGGAGATTGTAACACAGGTGTCCCCTTTACACAGGCCCACTGAGATGTTCCTTTTACTCTGACTGCTTGTTACTGATTGTTTCTACTGAGATTATTTCCAGACATTTCTGGGAAACACAGCAATTTTCCTTGACCACATACAGTAGGGCTCAGGAGCCCATTTTATTTATTATTTTATTTATTTATTTATCTGTCTATTTATTTACTTCTTTATTTATTTGACAGAGATCACAAGTAGGCAGAGAGGCAGACGGGTGGGGGGGGGGAGCAGACTCCCCGCTGAGCAGAGAGCCCCATGCAGGGCTTGACCCCAGGACCCCGAGATCATGACCTGAGCTGAAAGCAGAAGCTTAACCCACTGAGCCACCCAGGCACCCCACTAATTTTTTTTTAACTAATTTTATCCTTATACTTTTTCTCCTTGATGCTTCGACTGGCATGGATTCCGTCCCCCTTGGGCCACAGATATCATCTCCCTCAGATGGGGTAGGAGACTGTTTGTTTAAGGCTACGTTTTCCTGTCCCTCCGGGGAAAGAACCAGTCTTTACTCTGGGCCTCAACTGAAACAGGGTCTCCTGTATCAAATATGCTCACCATCCTCATTTCCTTTATAGAGTTCTTTTACCATTGCTGCGAGCTACTCTTTCCCCATGTTTACCTTCTTTACTTGTTTTTCTGCATCCTTTAATATACTTCCAAGTCTCTTTCATTTCTCCTGGTTCACCCTACCAGCTTCCGTTTTCCCACATTTTTTTTCAATTTGTAAAATTGATCACATAGCACTTGATTAATAATAGACTGGGGTAAACTGTGTGCTTTCACTTTTATCTACATCTGTTGTGTGGCATTACTAGGAAAACGGAGCCATGGCGTGATGCCCCATGTCTCTTTGTTGGGTAACTGGTTGTAAACCAAGGCATAGAATGTTCTCCCAACATTCTGGAGTTTCTTGCAGTTCTTTCCTGTCATCTATCTCCCCCAGTCTCCCTTCCCAGATCTGCCTACCCCTTTGTGTCATGTAGGCCATGTTTGATTGCGTCTTCTGTGTCTCCAACCTTCAGGCACTTAAAACAGGCACACACACAAAACATAGGACTCTGACGTAAACATTTTGCAGGTCCTGTGAGCTCTTGCCTCATCCTTGAGAGCAGCTTCAAAAGTAGATCTGGGGCAGTGGAAAATTCTCCTGTTTCCGTCTTTGCCCTCTTTTGGAATTTGGGACTGTTTTCCCAGAGCGATTTACCAAGAAAACATTCCAAACCCTTCTCAAGGATCACATATCCCTTACCTTGTGGTCATTCCCAGAGACTGAGCTGAATGGGACATTTCTAAGCTTGCTTCGTCCTAGTCTTCCTCCCCCTTCTTCCTGCCCTTCTTCATAAAACCTGACTTCAATCTGGTCTTCACGTGAAAACGAGAGATTTGTTGATTCCTTCAGCACAGCATTCGACAAGAAAACACCAAGTGCTGTGTTTACAGAGTGACAATAGCATTTAAAGATAGGTGTTTCTGCCCTGCTGTGCTTTGTTATGCGTGAGCCCCAAAGTGGCTCCTCACACAAAAAGAAACATGGTCAGACGATGGGGCGCCTGGGTGGCTCAGTGGGTTAAAGCCTCTGCCTTCAGCTCAGGTCATGATCCCAGGGTCCTGGGATCGAGCCCCGCATCGGGCTCTCTGCTCGGCGGGGAGCCTGCTTCCTCCCTTCTCTCTCTCTCTCTCTGCCTGCCTCTCTGCCTACTTGTGATCTTTGTCTGTCAAATGAATGGATAAAATCTTAAAAAAAAAAAAAAGAAAAACATGGTCAGATGAACATAGTTTAAGATGCTATGAGGTCAGTGATGCAGTGATGAAAAGAATGGCTGTAAAGTATGAGCTGGGCAATTACTCTCACTCTCAAAAACAGCAACAACAAAAGTTTAAAGAATGTTTAATCTCTGGTAACCCTGTCCTCCTTTCCACACGTACTTTCTGAATTAATAGTGACTTTCTCTTTTCCCGCCTGTGTGTACAAGCTACTGTATTAGGTGTGTAATATAGCCTGGGTGAGCTTGTGAAACAGTGCGGGACATTTAGTCATTAACCATGATAGGGGCACCTGGGGGGTGCAGTCGGTTGAGTGTCCAACTCTTGGTTTTAGCTCAGGTCATGATCTCATGGGTCATGGGATCAAAGCCCGTGTTGGGCTCTGTGCTCAGTGTGCAGTCTGTCAAGTTTCTCTCTCCCTTTCCCTCTGCTTCTACCCTTTGCATCTCTCTCTCCTTCTGAAATAAATAAATAAATCTTTAAAAAAAATAGTAGTTAACATATGCCAAATGCTTACCTGTTTAAGATCAAACAACTAGTAAGTAGTAGTACTGGAGCTGGATCATATGGTAGATGGATGTGTGACTTTTTCTTTTTTTCAATTATTATGTTCGATTAGCCAACATACAGTACATCATTAGTTGTTGATGTAGTGTTCAAGGATTCATGAGGTGCGTGTAACACCCAGTGCTCAACACAACACATGCCCTCCTTAATACCCATCATCCAGTTACCCCATCTCCCCACCCCCTCCCTTCTGTAACCCTCACTTTGGTTCCCAGAGTCCAGAGTCTTTCATGGTTTTTCTCCCTCTCTGATTTCTTCCCATTCAGTTTTCCTTCCCTTCCCCTGTGGTCTGCTGCTCTATTTATTCCCTATGTTCCACGTATGAATGAAACCATATGGTAATTGTCCTTCTCTGCCTGACTTATTTTACTCAGCATAATCCCCTCCAGTTCCATCCATGTTGATCCAAAAGTTGGGTATTCATCCTTTCTAATGGCTGAGTAATATTCCATTGTAAATATGGTCCATGTCTTCTCTATCCATTCATCTGTTGAAAGACACCTTGGCTCCTCCCACAGTTCAGCTATTGTGGACATTGCTGCTATGAACATTGGGTGCATGTGCCCCTTCTTTTCACTATATCTGTATGTTGGGGGTAAATGCCTATTAGTTCAATTGCTGGGTCATAGAGTAGTTCTATTTTTAACATCTTGAGGAACCGCCATACTGTTTTCCAGAGTGACCAGCTTGCTTTCCCACCAACAGTGTAAGAGCGTTCCCCTTTCTTCATGGATGTGTAACATTTAAGATATTGCCCAACTCTTTTCTAAGGCATTGAATTATTTTATATTCCCAACAGCAGCAGACAAGAATTCTAGTCAATCCACAGCCTTGCCAACTCTTGGTATGGTCAGTCATTTTAATTTTTGACATTCTGATTTGCATGTAGTAGTTTCTAATTGTAGTTTGAATTTGCATTTCCCTGGTGATTAAAGACGTTGAGCATCTCTCCATGTATTTATTTGTATACGTCTATTTTCTTTGGTAAAATGACTATGCAAATATTTTTCCCACTTATTAATCAGGTTGTTTGTTTTCTTGTTATTGAGTTGCAATTTTTTTTAATAGTCGGATGCAAGTCTTTTATCAGATATGTGATTTACATATATTTTCTGCCAGTCTGTGACTTACTTTCTCATTCTCTTTGCTGTTTTTTTGCAGAGAAAAATGTTAAATTTGATGAAGTCAAGTTTATCAGTTTTTTTTTCTTTGGATTGTGCTTTTGCTGTTTTATCTAAGAAAACTTTGCCTAACCAAGATATTAAGGTCTGTCTTCTATTTTTTTTTCTCTAGACAATGTTATGCTTTAAGTTTTTCCTTTACGTCTGTGATCCACTTCAGGTTAATTTTTTTATATATGACGCAAGCTATAGATTAAGGGTTTTATTGTTTGGGTTTGGTTTTTTCACATATGGCTCTCCAGTCATTCCAGCCTCTTTTGTGAAAAGATTTATCTTTTCTCTCCCGAACTGCCTTTGCATCTGTTAAAAATCAATCGACTATTTATGTATAGGTCTACTTTTGGTATCTCTTTTCTGTTCTATAGATCTGTTTACTTACATTTATGCCAATACTATACTGACATGATTACCTTAGCTTTGTTATAAATCTTGAAGTCAGGTAAAGAAAGTAATTTCTCCAGTATTGTTCTTTTTAAAGTTGTTTTGGCACTTCTAGGTCGTCTGTTGTTTTCAGAAGATGTCTAGAACCAGCTTGTCAATTTCTACAAAAATATATCTGCTAGGATTTTTATTGGGATTCTCTTGAATCTAAAGATCGAGTTGGACAGAATCAGCAAGTTAATATTGAGTTTTATCTCTCAGTTGTTGCTGGTTTTCTAAAACTTCCTTCAACAGTATTTTTTAAAAAAATGTTTTCAGGTACAGGTCTTGCACATATATTGTCAGAATTACCTTAAGTATGACATGTTTTTGACGCTATTGTAAATGGTAAATGGTGCAGATTTGCTGAGTATACTCATTAGTCCTAGGAGCTTTTTGTAGGTCACATAATATTTCCTATATCTATTATTTTACTAAAAGCATCAAGGAGAAACTAGACCATACTTTCCACACTGTGCTTGGAAATTCCTTCAGTTAATATCCAGGTTCATTGTTTACAAGTTGTACCTCCTACCCAACACTAGAACATGGCTCTGCCAAGATGTCTGCCACTTTATAACAAGGAATACCTTTCCTGCCATGACCAAAAATATCTTCCTCATTTCTGAGATCTCACCAGAACCACCTTTAACATTCAAATTTCTAGCAACATTCCATTCCTGGTGATGTATCTAAAGACAATGGAAACTTTCTCTTCAAGGCAATCCAAACTTTTTTCCATAATGTACCTCAAAACTCTTCTAGTCTCTCCCTATTTGCCAATTCCAAATCCAGCCCACATTTTTAGGTATTTTTATAAGTAGAAAAGAGAAACCAGGCTTCACTTTACACACTTTTCTTGGAAATCTCCCCAGCTACATATCCAATTTCATCTCTTACAAGTTCTACTTTTCACCCAATATTAAAGCACAGTTCTGTCCCATTTTCTGTCATTTTATAACAAATATCCTTTCAGTTTCTATTCTAACATATTTCTTATTTCCTTCTAAGACCTCACTAGGACCCACCTTAGCATTCACATGCTCACCACTATTTTGTTGATAATGTATTCTCTGAGATAATAGAAGCTTTCTCTACTCTACTCCTCACGTTCATCCCAACTTTGGCCAAAATCACCCTTAATGGCTGTATTTCTATCAACCATCTCTTTAAGGCAACCTACACATTTTCTATCATATGCCTCAAGATTCTTTTAGCATTTATCTCTAATTCTAAATTTCTATTCAATAATAAATTTCTATTTCAATTCTAAAGCTACTGCTACATTTTTAGGTACTCGTTAGAGAAGCACTGCACTTCCTGGTACCAAATGAATATATAATGATATAATAATATAATACACACACACATACACATATGATTAACATCCTATGTTTTGAAAACTACTGTTTCTATATATTTTATCTATTTCTTCAGTTGTTTCAAATGGGAAGGCAAATCTGATCCCTGCTCCATCTTAGACAGAAATGAAAGTCTGATTAAACTTTTGAACCTTAAGTTTCTTCATTTGTAAAATGAACATAATGATAAATCTACTTCATGAGGTAATTGTGGGTGTTAGTTTTAATATATGCAAAAAATTAATAGTGCCTTATACATAATAAGTACTCAAAGTGCATTTGTTATACTTTTTGACAACATATTTTTCACATATTGTCATTTCTAAATATTTATACTCTTTCTATTTGTGTATATATGGAGGCAATTTTACTTTTTGGAAAAAAAAAAAGACCATAATCTAATGTATAAGGTGGCGTCAATACCAGGTTATGAGAGCATGTTTGGTGCTGAGGACATGGGTTTCCATCTTACTTTGGAGCCTTTAATTTTTTGTTCTACTGATAGTTACTGTATTAGTTTCCAACATTGCTAATATCAGTGGATGAGCCACAGATAAAATGTGCATTCTTGTTCTGAAATCCATCTTCTTCTCTCCCAGCTAGCATTCACTTCAGTACTAACATGGGTTGCAGTTTCTTTATACTCTTTCTGAAGTACATTGGAAAAAAAATTCATATTCTTTCTTGGTATTAGCCTTGTATTATTATTTTAATAATAATTATGTTTAGAAATAAAAGCATGAATTTACTAAGACACATGCCTTCCAAATTCAATACTCATCATGTTATTTTACTTTCTTATCATTCTCTTCATTAAACTTTTTTCTAGAAGTATTTATATATATACATATATATGTATATGATACATATAGATAAGATATATCTGCTATAACACAAAAACGCCTGGTCCTACAATGAGAATGAGTTGGTACATGATGGATACACAGGGAAATGCTTGTATATACAGAAATCATCTGTTTTATATATAGATTGTTCTCAGCTAGGGAAGCCAGATTACTGGAGTAGAATAATCTCCAGTAAGAAAGAAATTAAAAATCTTCAGCTCAGTGCCTCCTTCATGGAGCGATGTAGACCACCCTTATACATCTGTCGCCCCTGGTTTTTGGCACTTTCACTGCCTAGCAGCTCAACTGACTGAGAACCCCAATCTGGATCCCTCGTTTCAGCTCCCACTAGTCAGCTCCATTGACTGGAGCCTGCATTTCCATTCTACTTTGTTGTTGTTGTTGTTGTTGTTGTTTTGCAATTTGCTTTTAAATAACATTCACTGTGGCAGTCTTCATCCATGCTGACCTGCCTGGGCACCCGAGATGTCTCTCTAGGTACCGATTATGATTTTTGTTTGTATTCTGGTTATAAAGTTTCTTGGGTTTGAAGTGATCTATCCTTTGGATTTTTCTTATAGGTTTTGCTTTTATTATAGCATGTGATTTTGCAGAAAATGAGGGATTTTTTAAATGGATGCATGTATTGCATTATAGTAAAAATACTTTTTCTATGTTACTCTAAGGTTTTTTTTTATTTCTTTCTTCTCTTCCTAAAATACAAATGTCCAAGAATAAAATAATGTAGTTCTTATTTGCTCTTTTTTGTGGACTGAGGTGGAAACATCAGGAAGGTAAAGCCAAAAATGTGAAAGCATAACAGAAACAGACCATCTCCTATTTCTTGCCCTGATTATTTGTATGTTAGAGGTGCATTTGCAGGTGAAAGAACAAAATTTATGAGGGGAACTGATTAGAAAATAGAAAATAGAAAAAATTAAAATTTCTGCTATAAAGTAAAACAGGTTAATTATGTGTTTTTTTAAACAACATGTTGTACATCTTAAACTTATACAATGTTATATGTCAATTATATCTCATAATAATAAATACATATGTACATATATAGATAATTTTAAAATTTAAAAAATTTTAAGCCTTTACAAATACAATTAGAACCTCTTATTTGTTGTTCCTGAGACACATACTTAAAATTCCCCTCTACTCAGGTGATGATCCATTATTTGATCCTGGTCACAAAGTGATGTTAGAAACATTTTTGGAGGCACTTAAAATAGAAGAAAACTCATAAGTTTTTGTAGAGATTTTTGTTTCCTGTATTTCATTTTATTATTGGATATCAGGTGTTAGAGGATGTAAGTCAGTATTCTTTTTGCACATTACCAGAAGTGCTGAATTTTCCATCTCTTCTGCATTTGAAAGTACTAGATCTAGAAAGAGAAAATCTATTCATTCTTTTTTTTTTAAGATTTTATTTATTTATTTGACCTAGAGAGAACACAAGCAGGCAGAGAGGCAGGCAGAGAGAGAGAGGAAGCAGGCTCCCTGCTGAGAGCCCGATGTGGGGCTCGACCCCAGGACCCCGAGACCACGACCCGAGCCAAAGGCAGAGGCTTAACCCACTGAGCCACCCAGGTGCCCCATCTATTCATTCTTTAAGTGCATTCAGGTGCATTGCAGGTCTTACTTTGTAGAAAGCCTCCTTACCTCCCCCCATATCACCTCCTGCACTCACACTGACACATTGCTGTCAAGTATGTGGGTCTTTATACCAGTGGTCCAGTCTATAAACTGTGTATGAGTACCAATACAAACGTCACTGTATTTTCTTATAAAAGAGCATAAATACCCAGATTGCCATTGTATAAATGAGAAATGCTGAATAGTCATAACATTAAATTAGTTTTCCTTTAAGATTTGTAATATTGCTTCAGATAGCTATACAGAAGTCATAATGTATTAAACTGAATACGTGTGACTAGTTAACATCAAAAGAATCATTTCTGAATTCCGATTTCTTGTATTTTATTTTGCCTACTATTTGGGAGCTTCTTTTATATAAATATACTGTTGATAATAATCAGAGTGGTTGAAGACTCTGGAGACATTTCTAGCAAAAAAAAAAAAAAAAAAAAGACTTGGAAGAAACATAATCATTGTCTCCAGTATTTTGTGAGCAGCTGTCAGGAGGAGGAAGTAGACATATGTTCTTGATGACTGAATGGAGTGCAGGCTTGTTGAGGCCAGGATCTCAGTCTTCATACTTACTTGCCTTACACTTAACAAAACGTACCCTCAACACTCGACATAGAAGACATTCAATAAATACAGCTAAAATGTGAACTACTTATTTAACTAAAAAGCAAGAGACAAGTTTTAAAGTTAGAATAAGTCTGGAGCACCTGGGTGGCTCAGTTGGTTAAGTGTCTGCCCTCCACAAAGGTCATGATCCCACAGTCCTGGGATTGAGCCTGGCATGGGGCTCTCTACTCAGCAGGGAGCATACACCCCTCTCCCTCTGCCACTCCCCCTGCTTGAGCTCTCTCCCTCTCTCTGTGTCAAATAGATAAAATCTTTAAAAAATAAAAATAGAATAAGGCAAATATTTAAAAAATTTTTATTAACATATAATCTATTATTAGCCCTAGGGGTACAGGTCTGTGAATTGTCAGGCTTACACACTTCACAGCACTCACCATAGCACATACCCTCCCCAATGTCCATAACCCAACCACCCTCTCCCCACCCCATTACCCCAGCAACTCTCAGCTTGTTTTGTGAAATTAAGAGTCTCTTACAGTTTGTCTCCCTCCTGATCCCATCTTGTTTCGTTTTTTCCTTCCCTACCCCTCAAGCCCCCCACCTTGCCTCTCAAATGCCTCATATCAGTATTCCATTATATATATATATATATATATATATATATATATATATATATATATATATATATATATATTTACACACACATATAATCATATCTTCTTTATCCATTCATCTGTTGATGGACATCTAGGTTCTTTCCATAGTTTGGCTATTGTGGACATTACTGCTATAAACATTCAGGTGCACGTGCCCCTTCTGATCACTACATTTGAATCTTTAGGGTAAATCCCCAGTAGTGTGATTGCTGGGTCCTAGTGTAGCTCTTTTTTCAACTTTTTGAGCAACCTCCATGCTGTTTTCCAGAGGGGCTGCAACAGCTTGCATTCCCACCAACAGTGTAGGAGGGTTCCCCTTTCTCCGCATCCTCGCCAGTATCTGCCATTTCCTGACTTGTTAATTTTAGCCATGTTGGCTGGTGTGAGGAGGTATCTCATTGTGGTGTTTTTCTTTTTAAGATTTTATTTATTTATTTGACAGATATCACAAGTAAGCAGAGGCAGGCAGAGAGAGAGGGGGAAGCAGGCTCCCTGCTGAGCAGAGAGCCCAATGTGGGGCTCAATCCCAGGACCCTGGGATCATGACCTGAGACGAAGACAGAGTCTTTAATCCACTGAACCACCCAGGCGCACCCTCATTGTAGTTTTGATTTGTATTTTCCTGATGCTGAGTGATGTGGAGCACTTTTTCATGTGTCTCTTGGTCATCTGGATGTCTTCTTTGCAGAAATGTCTGTTCATGGCCTCTGCTCATTTCTTGATTGGATTATTTGTTCTTTGGATGTTGGGTTTGCTAAGTTCTTTATAGATTTTGGATACCAGCCCTTTATCTGGTATGTCCTTTGCAAATATCTTCTTCCATTCTATCAGTTGTCTTTGGGTTTTGTTGATTATTCCTTTGCTGTGCAAAAGCTTTTGATCTTGATGAAGTCCCAATAGTTCATTTTTGCCCTTTCTTCCCTTGCCTTTCGTGATGTTTCTAGGAAGTATTTGCTGCACCTGAGATCAAAGAGGTTGCTGTCTGTGTTCTCCTCAAAGATTTTGATGGATTCCTGTCTCACATTGAAGTCTTTCATCCATTTTGAGTCTATTTTTGTGTGTGGTGTTACTAAATGGTCCAGTTTCGTTTTTCTGCATGTGGCTGTCCAATTTTCCCAACACCATTTGTTAAAGAGACTGTCTTTTTTCCATTGGATATTCTTTCCTCTTTGTCAAAGATTAGTTGACCATGGGGTTGAGAGTCCATTCCTGGGCTTTCTGTTCTGTTCCATTGATCTATGTGTCTGTTTTTCTGCCAGAACCATACTGTCTTGATGAAGACAGCTTTGTAATAGACCTTGAAGTCTGGAATTGTGATGCCACCAACTTTGGCTTTCTTTTTTCAACATTCCTCTGGCTATTCGAGGTCCTTTCTGGTCCCATATAAATTTTAGGATTATTTGTTCCATTTCTTTGAAAAAAAAAATGGATGGGATTTTGATAGGGATTCCATTAAACCTGTACATTGCTTTAAGTAGCATAGACATTTTCACAGTATTTGTTCTTCCAATCCATGAGCATGGAACATTTTCCCATTTATTTGTGTCTTCCTCGATTTCTTTCATGAGTACTTTATAGTTTTCTGAGTACAGATTCTTTGACTCTTTGTTTAGGTTTATTCCTAGGTATCTTATGGTTTTGGGTGCAATTGTAAATGGGATTGACTCCTTAATTTCTCTCTTCTGTCTTGTTGTTGGTGTAGAGAAATGCAACTGATTTCTGTGCATTGACTTTATATCCTGACACTTTACTGAATTCCTGTACAAGTTTGAGCAGATTTGGAGTAGAGTCTTTTGGGTATTCCACATAGAGTATCATATTATCTGCAAAGAGTGATAGTTTGACTTCTTCTTTGCCATATTGGATGCCTTTAATTTCTTTTGTTGTCTGATTGCTGAGGCTAGGACTTCTAGTACTATGTTGAATAGCAGTGGTGATAGTGGACATCCCTGCAGTGTTCCTGACCTTAGGGAAGATCTCTCAGTTTTCTTCCATTGAGAATGATATTCGCTATGGGTTTTTCATAGATGGCTTTGATGATATTGAGGTATGTACCCTCTATCCCTATACTTTGAAGCATTTTGATCAAGAAAGGATGCTGTACCTTGTCAAATGCTTTTTTGGCATCTACTGAGAGTATCATATGGTTCTTGATCTTTCCTTTATTAGTGTATTGTATCACATTGATTGATTTGTGGATGTTGAACCAACCTTGCAGCCCACGAATAAATCCCACTTGGTCGTGGTGAATAATCCTTTTAATGTACTGTTGGATCCTCTTGGCTAGTATTTTGGTGAGAATTTTCGCATCTGTGTTCATCAAGGATATTGATGGGATCTTTGTCTGGTTTTGGGATCAAGGTAATGCTGGCCTCATAAAATGAGTTTGGAAGTTTTACTTCCACTTCTATTTTTTGGAACAGTTTCAGGAGAACAGGTATTAATTCTTCTCTAAATTAATTCTTCTCTAAATTCCCCTGGGAAGCCATCTGGCCCTGAGCTCTTATTTGTTGGGAGATTTTTGATGACTGCTTCAATCTCCTTACTGGTTATTGGTCTATTCAGGTTTTCTGTTTCTTCCTGGTTCAGTTTTGGTAGTTTATATGTCTCTAGGAATGCATCCATTTCTTCCAGATTGTCAAATTTGCTGCTGTGTAGTTGATCATAATATGTTCATATAATTGTTTGTATTTCTTTGGTGTTGGTTTTGATCTCCCCTCTTTCATTCATGGTTTTATTTATTTGGGTCCTTTTTCTTTTCTTTTTGATAAGTCTGGCTAGGAGTTTATCAATCTTATTAATTCTTTCAAAGAACCAGCTCTTAGTTTTGTTGATTTGTTCTACTGTTGTTTGTTTGTTTGTTTCTATTTCATTGATTTCTGCTCTGATCTTTATTATTTCTCTTCTCCTGCTGGGTTTAGGCTTTCTTTGCTGTTCCTTCTCCAGCTCCATTAGGTGTAGGGTTAGGTTGTGTACTTGAGACCTTTCTTGTTTCTTGAGAAGAGCTTGTATCGCTATATACTTTCCTCTTGGGACTGCCTTTGCTGTGTCTCACAGATTTGAACAGTTGTGTTTTCATTTTCATTTGTTTCCATGAATTTTTTCAATTCTTTAATTTCCTTGTTGACCCATTCATTCTTTAGTAGGATGCTCTTTAGCCTCCATGTATTTGAGTTCTTTCCAACTTTCCTCTCGTGATTGAGTTCTAGCTTCAGAGCATTGTGGTCTGAAACTATTCAGGGAATGATCCCAATCTTTTGCTAATGTTTGAGACCTGATTTGTGACCGAGGATGTGATCTGTTCTGGAGAATGTTCCATGTGCACTAGAGAAGAATGTGTAATCTCTTGCTTTGGGATGGAATGTTCTGAGTATATCTGTAATGTCCATCTGGTCCGGTGTGTCATTTAAGGCCTTTATTTCCTTGTTGTTCTTTTGCTTGGATGATCTGTCCCTTTCAGTGAGAGGGGTGTTAAATTCCCCTACTATTATTGTATTATTTTAGATGTGTTACTTTGATTTTGTTATTAATTGGTTTATATAGTTGGCTGCTCCCATGTTAGGGGCATAGATATTTAAGATTGTTAGATCTTCTTGTTGGACAGATCCTTGGAGTATGATATAGTGTCCTTCCTCATCTCTTTTTATAGTCTTTGGCTAAAATCTAATTTATCTGATATAAGGATTGCCACCCCAGCTTTCTTTTGATGTCCATTAGCATGGTAAATTGTTTTCCACCCCCTCACTTTAAATCTGGAGGTGTCAGGGCACCTGGGTGGCTCAGTGGGTTAAAGCCTCTGCCTTCGGCTCAGGTCATGATCCCAGGGTCCTGGGATTGAGCCCCGCATCAGGCTCTCTGCTCAGCAGGGAGCCTGCTTCCTCCTCTCTGCCTACTTGTGATCTTTTTCTGTCAAATAAATAAATAAAAAATCTTTAAAAAATGTTCCTTTAAAAAAAAATCTGGAGGAGTCTTTGGGTCTAAAATGAGTTTCTTGTAGACAGCATTTTGATGGGTTTTGCTTTTTTAATCCATTCTGATACCCTGTGTCTTTTGATTAGGGCATTTAGCCCATTTACATTCAGGGTAACTATTGAGAGATATGAATTTAGTGCCATTGTATTGCCTGTAAGGTGATTGTTACTGTATATTGTCTGTTCCTTTCTGGTATACTACTTTTAGGCTCTCACTTTGCTTTCAATATTTCCTGTAGGGCTGCTTTGGTGTTTACAAATTCTTTTAGGTTTTGTTTGTCCTGGAAGCTTTTTATCTCTCCTTCTATTTTTCAATGATAACCTAGCTGGATATAGTATTCTTGGCTGCATGTTTTTTCTCATTTAGTGCTCTGACTATATCATGCCAGTTCTTTCTGGCCTGCCAGGTCTCTGTGGATAAGTCTGCTGCCAATCTAATATTTTTACCATTATATGTCACAGACTTCTTGTCTGAGGCTGGTTTCAGAATTTTCCCTTTGTCACTAAGACTTGTAAGTTTTACTATTAGATGATGGGATGTGGACCTATTTTTATTGACTTTGAGGGGAGTTCTCTGTGCCTCCTGGACTTTGATGCTTGCTCCCTCTGCCATATTAGGGAAATTCTCTACAATAATTCACTCCAGTATACCTTTTGCCCCCACTCTTTCTTTCTATTTCTTCTGGAATCCCAATTATTCTAATATTGTTTTGTCTTATGGTGTCACCCATCTCTCGAATTTTCCCCTCATGGTCCAGTAGTTGTTTGTTTCTCTTCTGCTCAGCTTCTTTATTCTCCATCATTTGGTCTTCTATATCACTAATTCTCTCTTCTGCCTCATTATCCTAGCAGTAAGAGCCTCCATTTTTGATGGCACCTCATTAATAGCTTTTTTGATTTCAGGTTGGTTAGATTTTAGTTCTTTTATTTCCCCAGAAAGGGTTTTTATTTCTCTATATAGTGTTTCTCTAATATCTTCCATGCCTTTTTCAAGCCCAGCTAACACCTTGAGAATCATCATTCTGAACTCTAGATCTGATATATTACCAATGTCCGTATTAATTAGGCCTGTAGCCTTCGGTACTGCCTCTTGCTCTTTTTTTTTTTGTGGTGCGTTTTTCTGCCTTGTCATTTTATCCAGATAAGAATATATGAACAAGAGAATAAAATGCTAAAAGGGCAGCAGGGGCCCCAGAAAAATATATGCTAACCAAATCAGAAGAGACCCCACATTGTGGGGGGAGAAGAAAGAAGGTAAAAAGAAGTTAAAAAAATTTTTTTAAAATACATGTATATGTATATATATATATTGGACTGGTGAATAGAATAAAGCCACCCACTTGATTTGGGGTTTACTTTGATCTCTTAGAAGAAACTGCCTTCTAAAATTTTAAAGATAGAAAAACTTTCATGTATACAAAAATAAAGGTAAACATGATGAAGGGATGGAATATGACTGTGAAGATGAAAATTTTTTTAAAATCCTAAAAAAGTACGGGGCGCCTGGGTGGCTCAGTGGGTTAAAGCCTCTGCTTTCGGCTCAGGTCATGATCCCAGGGTCCTGGGATTGAGCCCCACATCAGGCTCTCTGCTCAGCAGGGAGCCTGCTTCCCTTCCTCTCTCTCCCTGCCTGCCTCTCTGCCTACTTGTAATCTCTGTCTGTCGAATAAATAAATAAAATCTATTAAAAAAAGAATCCTAAAAAAGTAATTGATAAGATACGTTGGTTGGAAAAAGAAAGAAAAAGAAAGTGGAGAGAATTTACTCAGACTGGAGACTAGAACAAAGCCCTGTGCTAGATTTAGGGTCTATTTTGATTTATTGGAAGAAATTGTATTGCAAAAAATTTTTAGGAGAAAAAAACCCTATATGTATACAAAAAATAAAGTTAGACACAGTGAAAGATAAAATATGACTATAATAATGAAGGTTTAAAAAGTTTTTTCAGAAAGGTATTGTTAAGATAATAAACTAGTTAAAAATCATTAAAAGAGGAAAGAGGAAAAGTTAAAAAAACTAGAATAAGAAAAAAAATAAAATTAAAAAAAATTTAATTAACTTTGCAAGACTAAAGAATCATGGGTAGAAAGCCATGAATTCCTTGCTTTGCTTTCTCCTCCTCTGGAATTCTGCTGTTTTCCTTGATCAGTGAGCTTGGTCTTGGCTGGATTTCTTTCTGATCTTCTGGGGGAGGGGCCTGTTGTAGTGATTCTCAAGTGTCTTTGCCCGAGGCGGAATTGCACTGCCCTTGCCAGGGGCTGGGCAAAGTAGTCTGCTTGGGTTCGCTCTCTGGAGCTTTTGTTCACAGAACGCTTTCCATAGAGCTCTGGAGGAGGAGAGTGAAAATGGCGGCTTCCCTGTCTCCAGCCTGAAGGAGTGGAGAGCTCGGGGCCCCACTCCTCAGTGCACCCTCAGAGAAAAGCCCCAATCACTCCCATCTCTCTGGTCTCTGGGCACACTCCCTGCTCACCTGGCCTGTGACTGAGCATTTCTGTCTCTGGCACACAGCCCCGTTTGGAGTCTTCAAACCCAGCAGATTCCTGCCTCCAGAGAAGAAAGGTGAGTCTCCCCGGATCTGCCACTCAAAGACAGTGGCCTGACTGTGCCGCAGATCACAGTTCAAGGTAACCCCGAGGTGAGAGCTTACTCCTCGACTCCGTCTCTGTAGCCGGCTTCCCCGCTCCGATACCTGCGAGCTCTGCAACACTCCGACACCCCTATTCCTTCTGTGACCCTGCGGGACCTGGGGCCACACTGACCCCGCGTGGACTTCACCCCGGTTTAGCCTCTGGAGTGATGTCCCTCAGTGGAGCAGACTTTTAAAAGTCCCGATTTAGTGCTCCGTTGCTCTGCCACTTACCGGGAGCTGCCCCCCCCCCCCCCCCCGGTCCATCTTCTCCTTGCTTCGGATTCACTTCTCCGCAGGTCCTACCTTTCAGAAAGTGGTTGATTTTCTGTTTCTAGAATTGCTGCTCTTCTTCTCTTCAATCTCCTGTTGGGTTTGTAGGTGTTTGGAATTGTTTGATAACTATCTAGCTGAACTCCTGCGACCTGATGTCACCTCAGTCTGCTACTCTTCTGCCATCTTGGCTCCTCCTCAGTAAGGCAGATTTTTATTCAGAAAGATTCTTCTTATAATTAGAGCAGAGAAGAGAATGATGTGCCATCAGAAGTAGCAAGTTCCCCGTCACTGTAAGTGCGGAAGCTAATGTTGATTGACTCTCATGAATGTACCATTGTTGGTCATAATATTTTCTCCAATGCCAGAGAATTCTCTTACAATACCGCAGGGGTATTTTTTCCCCCAACGACTTTAGAGCTCTACAACAAAGTTCTAGTTGCAGGCTAGAACTTAGAAGCTTGGGAAAATTCCATTAAGAATGACACTGTTTATGCTACCACTGGAAAAGGTCCTAGCAAATAGAGATGAAAGGAACATATTAAGGCCTTTGGCTCATGTGCTTGGAGCTGGGAACATATTAAATTGGGAGTTTTGAGACCTTGTATTCCACTGCTCATCTATGACTATTTCTGCATGATTTGAAATCAGGAGTTTGTGGTCATTAACTTTATGTGTATATATTACAAAGATGACTCAAAGAATTCCTGATGATTCATTAAGGCTTTACTTTTCCAATGTCAGCTGCAATGGCTCACTCTCTTGCCTCCTTCAGGTCTTTGCTAAATGTGTCCTGATCAGTGAGGCCTTAGCTGACCACTTTATTTAAAACCACTGTGCTCGGGGCACCTGGGTGGCTCAGTGGGTTAAAGCCTCTGCCTTCAGCTCAGGTCATGATCCCAGGGTCCTGGGATCGAGCCCCACATCAGGCTCTCTGCTCAGCGGGGAGCCTGCTTCCCTGCCTCTCCGTCTACTTGTAATCTCTGTCTGTCAAATAAATAAATAAAATCTTTAAAAAAAAAAAAGAAAGAAAACCACTGTGCTCTCCCTGCGATGCCCCCAACACTTAACAATGCTTAGCATACCAGAGACACTCAGTGAAATGCCCTGAATTGAACTAATAGGGAAAGCAGTGTGCTTGCCATCTGTACTCCATTGCCTCTCTCATCAACTGTGGATTTCTTATAAAGCCATTCACAGGAATAAAAGAAAATAGGTGTGGAACTATATATCCATGCACTGCTGGTGCTACTTGTATTACTTCTCCTTGATCTTGTTTGGGAAAATATAAACGCAGAAGAGGAAATGAGCGAGTACTGAACACTGACCGTGTACTAGGCATTGTGCAGAGAGCTTTGTATCTACCGTGTTGTTTATTTCTATTACAATCCCATGGAGCAGTTGTTAAAATACCTGCTTTTCAAGATAGAACCAAGTCTTGGAAAGCTTAGAAAATTCTTAGAGTCATACAATCTATAAAAGTGAAATAACTAGGATTCAAGCAGATCTGTCTAAGAGAGCTTCTTCCCAGAGTATTCGAATCGCTCCCTGTTCAAAAACGTTCTTCAATACTTCCACATTCCACAAATACCAAATTTTTTGAAATACAGATAATACTCACAAGACTTCTATGTTTATGTATAATTTACACATAAGTGGTAACTATTTTAACCAGTTCAGCATCTCAGAGTGAGGGTTCATTGAAGGAAGGAGGAAGGGACATTTTGAGATCAGAACGAGGAGAGATTTGAATTAAAAAAAATTTTTTTGTCCTCATATGGTACAAAACTCAAAAAGTAAAGAAGTATAAATGATCAAAACCTTCCTTTAATCCCATTCCTGTCTATAGCCATCCTTTCCCCTTCCAAAGCAAAAGTGATTCTAGATGCCTCCTTCCTAAGAAAGCAGGACTGAGCCTTTTGTTGTTGTTGTTAGTATTATTAATACAAATGTTAATTCCTATGCACACTGTCATGCACCTGGGCATTTTCATTTAATTAATATATCTCATGGTTAGTGATAAGAGATTTGGGGCCAATGTCAGGGATAAAGATGGTCCTGGTGACCTGGGTACCTAAAGAAGCAATCAGAGAGGCAAGGCCCTAGAGAAATTTTTGCCCTTAGGGGTGCTTGTTGTGTCTCTGAATACTGTCTGGGTGTTACACAGCTCCAGAGCTGCAACAGTGTCCCAAACACCAAAACTTGGATATGACAAAGGGATGAAGGGAAGGAGGAAAATTGGAGTGTGAAGAAGTGTTCATAGTCTAATGAGTACATTCAAGTATTTCCTCCTCTTGGTCTCGTGAGTGCCCTGTGTCCTGAGACAGGAAGATCCCTGAAGACATGGATCCGCCCTATTTAATTCCTTACCATGCCCTCAGCACCTAACATAGCTACTTGGTACCTGTGAAATCAATGTTCTTGGTCAGCTTTCAAGCCTTCGCTTAGATCAAGTCATCTTCCCCTCCTTCCTTCCTCCTTCATAATGTCCCAGAAACTAAAAGTGTTTTCTTCTTCACATTTAAAGTTTCCACTGTCCATTCTATCCAATGTGGTTTTCTTCCCTCAAGACTGCTGTGGTTTGGGCCAGATCTTCCTCCCAGTTGTTCCCAAAGATGAGTAAAAATGGACTCCTTCCATCTCAGGGGTTTTATGCTCAACAGTAAAAAGAAACAGAATATCAAACAGGAGAAATTGCAGTGATTTCAAAGGACTGAAGTGGGGTACCACACAAATCTGATTTCACTAGCTTTCCACATCTACGCTGCCCCTGAGCTGACGCCACTAAATCCAGCAGGGGAGGACAGGAAGGAGACTTCATGGTTCTCTCTTGGAGAAGGAAGCCAGATGCCAGCCTGAGGCTCCGTTTTCTTATGTCCCTTCAGGTTTTGGTCCATTTGCCTCCTTGCTCTCTAATCAACGTACTTGTGAATTACTCTCCTTTCAAGAGTTTCTAGAACTTATCTTTTGAGTCCAGTCTGACGCTGCCAAGGCTGTCCATTAAATAATCCAGTGTTTCAAACAGTTACTTTCACTGTCCCTTTCTGAATAAAGCCTCCTCGAGTGCAGAGGGGAGAAGACCACCAAAAGTTATGTGATAATGTTGTGTCTGGGATGTAGGTAGGTGATTATTTGGCTTCTCTGATGGATAAATGACAAATGTCTTTCTTGGGAATATTTTCACACAGATGCTGGATTTCCTCTAATCTTTTTCTCCCAAGAACTATTTCCCTGATGCCCACACTTATACCTTCACTTAGAGACAAAGGGATTGCTCATAATTCCACCTATCCCATGTAATTAGTGCGTGTGATAACCCAGCAATCTTTATGAAGTAATTACTGTACAACTTTCTAATCTCACCTTACCATGATGAATATTGCACACTAATCTGCATAATGCCCTCTTGATTATATTTGCTAGATACAAGTCTCAATTTACTGGCGTTTTGCTTAAACATTTTATAGTTCTTAGATCATTCCTAGTTTTTTTAAAATGTGCTTGTATGTGAGGATCTGATTTCTGAGGTGAGAGGAATATCCTCATCAGTTCTCCCTTAGAATAATCTGAAAAGTAGTAGGTATGATGTAAATTTGTCATTGTCAAGAATACATAGGGAATAAAATATTTATTAATCATAAAATAACTCTTTTGCCACCCGGGCCATGAGGCCTTGTGTCCTTGGGTTGAGGAGCTGTGTACTGAATCCCTGGATACGGAGAATCTTCCCAGCCCCTCAGCTTACGGGCTCTGTGTTCTTTCTTGGTCAAGTTCCCTAACTTCTCCAAACCTCAGTGCCCTCCTTTGCAAAATAAGCATGTAATGCCTCTCTCAGAAGGTTAGTATAGGATTAAAGTGAACAACGCATCTTGTACTCTTAAGAGCACAGTCGCAGGAACTAGACTGTATGGATTAGAACTGTATAGACTTGGGAAGAGATGAAGTACATCTGTGCCTTTGTTTTGTCATCTGTAACATGGAGACAATTGTAGTGCCCTGCTCAAAGTTTGTTGTGAGGGTTAAAGTAAATTAATACTGTGAAATACTTAGGTTCTTGGCACAAAATAAGTGCGTGGTAAAAATTAGCTATTATATGATATGTGTAAGCATTGTATAAATCCTGATACACTTTCTCACCTATTATCTGGGTTCTTTGTACCAGTTTATATGTTTTTTTGGAAGCCTACACTGTTGTGTTAGTTTCAGGTGTACAATATAATGATCCAACAATTCTATACATTATTCAGTGCTCATCAAGATAAGTGTGCTCTTAATCCCCTTCACCTTTCATCTATCTTACCCTACCCTCCACTCATCTCTCCTCTGGGAACCACCAGTTTGTTCTCTATAGTCTGGTGTATGTGTTTCTTTGTCTCTTTTTCTTTGTTTTGTTTCTTAAATTCCACACATGAATGAAATGATGTATTTTTTTTTCTCTGTCTGAATTATTTTACTTAGCATTACACCCTGTAGGTCCATCATGTTGTTGCAAATGGTAGGCTCACATTCTTTTTTATGTCCGAGTAATATTCCATCATTCACACACACATACACACACACACATACACACACACGTGTGTGTGTATCTACCACATCTTCTTTATCCATTCTTCTATCCATGAACACTTGTGTTGCTTCCATAGCTTGGCTATTGTAAATAATGCCGTAATAAACACAGCGGTGCTATGTCTTTTCAAATTTCTGTTTCTGTTTTCTTTGGGTAAATACCCAGTAGTGGAATTATTGGATCCTATGGTAATTCTATTTTTAATATTTTGAGGAACCTCCGTACTCTTTTCCACAGTGGCTGTACAAGTTTGCATTCCCACCAACAAGGCAGAAGGATTCCTTTTTCTCCACATCCTCACCAACATTTGTTATTTCTTGTGGTTTTGATTTTAGCCATTCTGACAGGTGTGAGGTGATATTTCATTGTGGTTTTGATTTGTTTGCCTGATGATGAGTGACGTTGATCATCTTTTCATGTGTCTATTGGCCACCTGTATGGCTTTGGAAAAATGTTTATTCAGGTCAACTACCCACTTTTTAATTGGATTATTTAGATTTGGGGTGTTGAATTGTTTATTTTCTTTATGTATTTTGGATATTAACTCCTTATCAGATATATCATTTGTAAATTTTTACTCCAATGTGGTAGGTTAACTTGTCATTTTGTTGATGGTTTCCTTTGCTGTGCAAAAGCTTTATATTTAGTTGTAGTCCCAATAGTTTATTTTTGCTTTTGTCTCCCTTGCCTCAGGAGACATGTCTAGAAAAATATTTCTATAGCTGGTATCAAGAAATTATTGCCTGTGTTTTCTTCTAGGAGTTTTATGCTTTCATATCTCACATTTAGGTCTTTAATCTATTTTGAATTTATTTTGTGTATGGTGTGGGCAAATGGTCCAGTTTCATTCGATTGCATGTAGCTGTCCAGTATTCCCAACACCATTTATTGAAGAGACTGTCTTTTCCCCATTATACATTCTTCCCTCCTTTGTTGCAGATTAATTGATCACATAAGCAAAGATTTGTTTCTGGGCTCTCTATTTTGTTCTGTTGATCTGTGTTTCAATCTTCATGCTGGTACCATACTGTTTTGATTACTATAGCTTTGTAATGTATCTTGAAATTTGGGCTTTTGATATTTCTTTTCTTCTAGTTTATGTTTATTTAATGGAATTATTGTTTACAGATTCCATTAGATTTTATAACACAAAGCAAGAATGCACTCACTGGGCATTGGGGAGTCTGGTTTTTTATGTTTTCTACAATTTTATTCATATTTTACCATTATACACAAAAGTCTTATCCTTCTTCTTGATACTTTTTTTTTTAAGGCAGGGACAGCCTTTTTCTTTGTATAGCTTTTAATGCTTAGAAGAGTGATTGTTAGTAATAAGAATTTATGTTTAATAAATATTTCTTGACTGTGAAATTGGTTACCATTTTTGGAAGGAACTCTAGCAGGAAATGAGTAGGCTTAGATCATCGTGGCAAGGGGTCAATAGAAATCTTAAAGCTCTAGTCAATAATAGAAATTTGTGGACAGAAGTTAAGTTTGGTATACATTCAAATTTTAAAATTCAAAAGTGCCATGATATAGTAGAAAGGGTGTGAGATTTGTCTTTAAACCTAAAGTCCCATAATCTTGGGCATGCTCTCAGGCAAGTAATTTCATAGCATCTCTACTTCCCCATCTGTAATATGAAGAGCATCTATCCCCTCTTTCTCTTTCCAGAGATGCTTAAAATTATTAATAGAGGTAATCTATGGGAAAGTGCTTTGTAGACTATAAAATCAATGTACAATGTCAGGGCTATTGATCATTTGTGACAGGCAAGCCAATGATTCTGAAGAAGACACCAAATATTTTTCTGGCCAGCTGTCTACTGGCAGCTTATATATTTTCCTGGGCTGGTTTTTGTCTTGTCTATTACATTCTGTAAAGAACAAGGTAGAATCGATGAGTCCTTTAGACTAAAGGACCTATTAGTTGAGTCAATGCATAACTCCAAAATTGTACCCTTAGGACAGGAGGGATGTGTCATCAGTGGAGGTGAAGGCTGTAGTAAACAGAGAGAAGAGGGGCCAGCACTGCTCTCTGTTTTCATGGAGGTCCGCTAATTCTGAGTCCTCAGATGGATGCTGATACGCCCCTCCTCTTCTTTGCCCGTCTCTCTATCCCCTTCTATTCCTATCTCCAACCATGTATCCAGCTGTAGCCTTGACCACGGTGTAAGGTAAGGGGAGAAGTGGTGGCCATTCCTACCTCCAGCCTTGATAACAAGCATGAAATACATTTCTCTAAGTTGGGATCATAAAGGACTTAGAAACACTGTGATCTTTTTAAATCAAAATATGCTGATAGCTCCAAGAAGGGGGTTCTGACCATGCGTGTTTCAGTTCATTGCTAGCAGAAGTGTAGCTGATAAGACCCTCTTGTAGAATATATTGGGATGGAAGGAATCAGAGGGGTCACTGAGTTCACAGTGTAAATTTTAGTACAAGGAGCCATCTTGGTGCATTTCCTTTGCATGCCTCAGAACAAAATGTTTGCTGGAACTCATTTACCATCAGTGAGTGCTCCCTAGGCTCTGAAGTCCAGAAATGTTCCTCCATAACTCATGAGAGAGTTGGGTCATTTCTTGGACAATAAGTTTCCGCTAGGTCACCAAAAATACTTGGGGCAGCCAGTGGGAGGAGGGGTTCCTATGATGAGAACGTAATGTATGTGAGAATGTAAATTTTCTTATTAATAGAAAATGAAGCTACCACGGACTCATTCTCAGGGTGAAGGGCATTTCTCACCAAACTGTTTTCTTGATGATGGTCCTGCACTGAGCAGCTTATCCCTTTGCTTTGCCCTGTTCTTTTCAAGCCCAGTGGTCAGGGAGTATAAGCAACTGGCTGAGACGGGGAGTCTGGCCCAGAGGTCCAGGAGCAGCTTGCAACTGTGAGGCCGAGCCAGCCAGACTGCTTCAGAGAAGCAGCCCTGGCCCCCAGCACATGCAAATTATCGGTTAACACTCCAGCTCAGGCTGGTTGGGGACTGGCTGAGAAAACGCACTTCGATTCCTACTGAGCTCATTACCTTAAATTAGTATCCATGGTCTAGTGGGCTGTGCAGGAGAGGGGATTCTCCAAAGCCCTGCAAGAGTGTGTGTATGGAGGTGTGGGGGGAAGGCTTTCTAAAACGAGGAGATTAAGTTAAGCATCCATGGGAAAAAAAAAAAAAAGCTGTTAATACTTTAATTCATACCAAGCAAGCACGTACCCTCTGAGCAGAGAGCGGGTTTCTTTTGAGCAGTCAGAGCCAACCGCCAGAATGCAAAAGGAAAGCATTACCAACAGGTAACAATGAACTCCATGCTTTGCCTCTTCCCCCTTTGCTCAGGGCTATGAGATGAGTTTTACACTCAACTCTTCTCTGTCTCTGTTTTTCTCTTGTGCAAACGGGGCGATGACACCGACTCTCTTCACAGGAAAGCACTAAGTGAGGATTAGCTAAATAAAGAGAGCAAATTGCAAGGGTGAAGGAAACGCTCGATAAAATCGCTGATAGATTTCTCCCAGCGGGAGAATCCCTCCTTTCATTTGGGTCTTACGGGCAGCTTCTACTGTTATCTCTGCTGTCTTCTCCAGCCTTCCTCTCAGAGCCCTTGCCTCTGAGGAGCTTTGAATTACCCACCGAAATGACTCCCGCAGTCTCCCACCAACAGCCGAAAGCGGCAAGACTCATTTTCCTCTGCGTGGGAAGAAACTGAGGCAGGAATTTGGCCAAGGGGTGCATAATTCTTCCCTGTTCCCATCCAGAAGAAACCAGCTTTTCAAAATGATTCCATCCTGAGTACACATTTCACAAACTTTCTGGCTAACAATTTAGTAAGATATGCATTCAATATTCTTAGAAACGTGAGTGACCCTTGCCTGAGGAATTCCATGTTCAACACATAATCATTTGTCTTCTCATTTACTTTTCTCTTCATCACACCAGAGTGGATTTCCATTGAGAGAATTTAACCTCTTTTGGACTTAGAACCAATCAGTTGCTTACCCCATCTGCCCACCCAGTGGTTTACAGGTCTGATGACTCTGCTTCTTAGTGGGGCACTGACCTTCCGCAGGCTGCTCATTCTATGGTTGTGGGCATATTCAAGGAAATCTGTGTATTTGCCCAGAACCTTGGAAGTGTAGGAGTGAGCAGGCTTCACTGATCACAGACCACACTTTATTTACAGATGAGGAATCTGAGACACTGAGAACACAATGGCTTACCCAAAAGTTCATACCTCTTCAGGGCCACAGAAGAAACTAGAACCGCCAGCCTGTACCTACCCCATGGGCTTTTCTCTAGTAATGGAAGCTTAACAGTTTGGGACATAAAGTAGTTCACTGTCGGGTGAACCTTGACAAAGTAGAAAAAGAGATCATGTTTGTACTAGATATCATGGTACCCAGGAATCCACTACTGGCTGTAGCTCAGCTTAATATGCATAAATGAGAGGCTGGAGCCATGTGCCTCAGTATATTTGCATTTGTATCCAAGGAGTGTAAGGTCTAAAGTAAAAGAAAGGAATATCCTTTATCAGTCACTCATCTATCTCAATGTATCACGCACCCCTATATTTGATCTTTACTAGGGCATAGTGGATAGGTGGTTACCATATGCTAAAATATTTATATATTGTGATGGCTAATCTTATGTGTCAGCTGGACTGGGCTACAGGATGCCCAGACTTTGGAGAAACATTATTCTGACTGTATCTCCCAGGGGGTTTCTAGATGAGATTAACATCTGAATTGGTACACGAGTAAAGCACATGGCTCTCCCTAATGTGGGTGGGCCTGGTCCAATCAGTCAAAGACCTGAGCAGCACAAAAAAGCTGAGTAAAGAGGGAACTCCTTCTGCCTGAATGCTTGCAGCTGGGGCATCCTATTTTTCCAGCCTTCAGACTCACACAAAAACATGGGCTCTTCTTGGATCTAGGCTACCAGCTTTTGAACTGAAACTTACATCACTGGCTTGCTTGGTTTTCAGGCCTCTGGACTTCGGTTAGCACAAGTACACCATCTGCTTTCCTCGGTCTCTACCTTGTTGACTGCAGGTTTGGGGACATTTCTGCCTCCATAATCATGTGGACCAATTCCTTATAATAAATCTCTATCTCTCTATCTGTCTATAAAGTACATTCATACATATACACATCCTGTTGGCTCTGTTTCTCTGGAGAATCCTGTTTAATACCTCTATGTTTTTATACTAAAGCCCCACAAATACCCTCTGCAGTAGATTCCATTGTTGTTGTTGTTGTTGTTGTTGTTGTTATCATGGTGGTTGTTACTCTTTTTTAAAAATGAGGAAAATACACTGGGACTAGTTAAATCACTTGCCCAGAGCTCCACATTGCATCCGATAGGAGTCTGATTTCACTCCCAAGTCCTCATGCTCCTTCTCTATGATACTCTCTCCCATAAGGTGTCCCAGAAGCCATAGGCATGTACATATTCTTGGAACTAGCCATCCAGTTCTAAGAATGTACCCTAAGTAATAATCATGGTTATGTAAGTATGATGATACCTCTCAAAACATTTATAATAGTAAAAACTTTGAGACAAATGCTGAATAAGAGGTCATTGGTTAAATGATCTAGGATATAGTTACTCAGTGAAATACTACGTTCATTATAAACCATGCTCTCAAGGACTTCTCATTAACCTGGGTAATCATTCACAATATATGCCTGTAAAAAGCATGTCATAGGCCTAAGGAAACAATGACGGTGTGGTGTCATATTTTGGATGGGATCCTGGAATTACATTTGGTTATTACTTTTTCTTAGGCTTGTAATATGCTTTTACTCTTGAACTGACACAGGAAAGAGTAAAAAAATAAATAAATTTGAATAGAGTGTAGACTTTAGTTAATAACAATATGTCAAAATAGGTTCATCTATTTTGACAAATCTATATGTGAATGTAGATGTTAATAATAAGGGGGACTGGGTGGGATAGTTGAGAATTCTTAATACTATCCTCATATTTTTTTTGTGTAAATCTAAAGCCATTCTAAATTTAAAAAAAATATTTTAAAAAATATATTTCCAGAGCACCTGGGTGGCTCAGTCAGTTAAGCATCTGCCTTTGGCTCAGGTCATGATCCCAGGGTCCTGGGGTCAAGACCCTGGTTGAGGGGGGAGCCTGCTTCTCCCTCTCCTCTCCTGCTTGTACTCTCTCTGTCAAATAAATAAAATCTTTCTAAAAAAAATGTATATCCAGGAGGGCACCCTGTTTGTAAAGAAAAAGAATGTATACATCAGTGCATTATAATAGTGAAAGGAAATAAATCAAAATATTAACAGAAACTATTTTGGATTGGAAAATATGGCTAATTTTCACTTTTCCATTTTTCCAAGTTTTCTACATTAAATATGCATTTTTAAAATTTTTATTTTTTTAAAGATGTTATTTATTTATTTGATAGGGATCATAAGTAGGCACAGAGGCAGGCAGAGAGAGAGACGGAAGCAGGCTTCCTGATGAGCAGAGAGCCCGATGCAGGGCTCGATCTCAGGACCCTGGGATCATGACCTGAGCTGAAGGCAGAGGCTTTAACCCACTGAGCCACCCAGGCGCCCCTAAAATTTTAATTTAAATAAAAATAATAAACACAATTTTTGAATGTTCACTCCTATTTCTTTCTGTAGGGTCTGAAACTTCGGCCATTAAAATGTTCCTTTAATGTAAAGGTAATTACAAAATATGCTCCTTAAAGAGTAATCCTTTATTTTTGCTTACTTAAGTTTTTAATTTTAATTCTAGTGTAGTTAACATACAGTGTTATATTAGTTTCCGGTGTCCAATATAGTGATTCTACATTTCTCTGCATCACTCAGTGCTCATCATGGTAAGTGTACTCTTACTCCCCTGCACCTGTTTCCCCCACCCCCCCACCTCCCCTTTGGTAACCACCAGTTTGTTAAGAGCAGTCCTTTAAACCTTACTCCACATCATTCCATTTGCATGGATCCATTGGGCAAATAAGCTGGCTGTCATTTTGGAAAACAGAGGAAAGTGTCTTTAGAGAGTATGTGGAGAAGGACTCCAGAAAGGGAGGAGAGGGACAACCATATGCCAATCCTCACTGTTGTCCTTCCTTGCCTTAGCAAAAGGCTTCAGGGACTTCCAAAGGGTAAGACGGTACATTTTCATCTGTGTATAGGTGGTCAAAGTTTTGCAAAGTGGGTGTTTGATCCAAGACAGAAAGAAGTGAAGTGCAGTTTGGGTTTCTTTTCTTTTCTCTCTCTCTCTTTTTTTCTTTCTTTCTTTCCTTTTTTTTTTTTTTTTTTTATTTGACAGAGATCACAAGTAGGCAGAGAGGCAGGCAGAGAGAGAGGAAGGGAAGCAGCCTCCCCACTGAGCAGAGAGCCTGATTCGGGGCTCAATCCCAGGACCCTGGGATCAGGGCCTGAGTCGAAGGCAGAGGCTTTAACCCACTGAGCCACCCAGGCGCCCCAGGTTTATTTTCTAAAATAACGCTCTTACACAGACAAGTCTTAGCTATGAAAACACACCTCACCCATTCACCAGACTGTCTTGTGTTGTAGGGAGAGCTAAACTTGGAGCAGAAGTCCTAATCTCTAACACCCTGCCACTAATTTCCTATGTGACCTTGGAATAAACCCGCTAAGCTTAGGGACCTCACGGCTAAAATGAAGTACCCGGATGAGATCACTGGTGTTCTCACTGTGCCCTACTCAGCCCTAGGTGTTCCTTTGAAGTCCCCCATGGGCCGGGTTGGGATTAGATTCTCTGGACTCCCTAGCTGGATTGAACCAAAGCGCCTTAACTTTGACCTGTGTTACATAATGGGCTTCTGTATACAATTTTGTTTCAGGGCACGGATTTTGTTGAACTCTAATGTTACGTGATCCTACAATTCTGAAAATGGCTTGAAGTGACGTCAGGATTCAAACGTCTGTTTTTCAGGCATATCATCAACATTATCATGATAGAAGGAGGAGTAAACTACCACAAAAAGGAGCAAAATCATATTTAGGTGGTTTCAAAAATAAAATATCCTCACCAAGATAGTCCCTGAAACATTCCTTTTTCTGTCTGGCAGAGGTGACATAGGAGGGCATGGTTTTCAGGGATCTCTGCCATGATTCCCATTGCATATTAAAACCTCCAACCCAATACTTCTGCCTCCTGAGCTGGAAGAGCAGCCCAAGTTCATGATTATCCATAGCCTTTCCAACCTTGTTCTATGAAATTGGTATTTAGAGTGGTAAGAAAATAGGCTGGGAAAATGTATTGCCCTAGTAAGCAGAGGAGGGCCAATGTCTTATTTCCCTTTTGAAGCGAGGTGGTCTGGACTGGCTGAGGCAGCTTTGAGGTGAACAGATGGATCTTGTGTTTTTATGGCATTTCGGCTCTCACCTTAATGCCGACAGGCAAAAACCAACGGACCAAGGGACAGAGCCAGCAATGCCAACACTTCCAAGGGTCCTGAAACTAATTCAGGCCCTGTGAGCCCCCCAAGGCATGGATGGTCAGAAGCCTTTTAGAACATCTTAGGACTCCCGCCAGTAAGAACAGTCCACGCTCCACCTTACAGCCTGTCAGGGTCCAAACTGGGCTGCACTCCAACCTCTTGAAACCTTCAAGTTTATAACTAACTCCCCTATGTCATCTCTCCTGAACCTGACAACCTAGGCGTTATTTATTATTAGAAAGGTCAGCTAGGTAGCAGGAGAAGGGTAAGAAGAAAACTTCCACGTTGCAGAACAGCCTGGGTGGGTTTTCTACCTATGCTCCCATTCACCCTGGAGCAGATAAACTAAGAGCAGTCATATGCTTTTCAGCAAATTAAGGCATCTGCTTGAAGAAAGCATTTGAGCAAAAGTCTACTTGGTTGGGTCTGTTTTCTATAGTGTATTTCTGTGGGGAATATGTTCTAAAAAAATCAGTTATTACTATATAAAAGGAGATGTGAAGGGAAGAATTTGCAAAATGCACAAATTACCATCAATTTGTGTTTGATTTTTTGTGAATTTGACATCCTCTTCAGTGATTCTTTGCTTGCTTCTTCCTTATATCTGAATCATGTTTATTACATGAAGGGAGCAATTAGCCCTATGTTTTTTCTCCAGTAGACTTGGCAGTTCTAATAGGCAACCAATATATGAGCACGAATGCTTAAGACCAAATAAAATTTGCAGAAATGACTGCAAATTCTCTAACCTTTCCCCTTACATATATACCTGTTTCCATGTTCACTTCAATCTCCTCTACCTTTTCTTTTTCCTTCTAATTTTCTTCACATCCTCCCACCCCAACCTTCATTTTACTCAATTCAATCCCTACATCACAATCCATGGTTTTTGCATCTGATCCATTAAAACCACTTACCCTGTTGAAAACTCTGGCTGGCCAAGTACAAGTAACAGGAAAATTCTAAACAGGTCCTTGTACACAAAGCTCATTATAATCTCAGTTTCTGCAGCATGTGGAATACTCAGCTGGGGAGAAGAGAGTCTGCACTGTATTTGAATGGGGCAGGGATCAGGATGACCACACATCCTCTAGACACATTCATGAGTGTTGCTAAACTATCAGCATAGCATCATGGCGAGGGTTCTAGAATCACCTACTTGGGCCATATCATGACTGTTGCTTACCAATTATCTAAACTTTTGGATATTTATTCATCCATTTTAAGCCTCGTATCCATCATCTGGAAAAGTATACCATAACACCTCTCTTTGTAATGTCATGAGTACTAAATGATCTTTTTTTTTTTTTTTTTTTTTTTTTTAAAGATTTTATTTATTTATTTGAGAGAGAGACAGTGAGAGAGAGCATGAGCGAGGAGAAGGTCAGAGGGAGAAGCAGACTCCCCGTGGAGCTGGGAGCCCGACGCGGGACTCGATCCCGGAACTCCGGGATCATGACCTGAGCTGAAGGCAGTTGTCCAACCAACTGAGCCAC
>PISX010001431.1:0-122034 GCA_004024625.1 Mellivora capensis | reverse complement strand
GTACTAAATGATCTTAGTGACATAAAGTGTGTTTGACTTTAGTGTCAAGTGTGGTACCAGACTCTAGTAGCCCTTCAATAATTGTCTCCTCATGTCCTTCCTTCCTTCCTTCCTGCTTTTTCTCCATCCTTGTCAGCCACCTCCCTCTTCCTTTCCTTTCCTTCCTTCTTCCTTTCCTCCTCCCTCCCTTCCTGCCTTCCCCTTTATCTTTCTCCTTCCTTCCCTCCCTCTCCTCTTCCCTTCTTTCCTCACTTCCTCTGTTCCCCCTGTAGTCCCTCCTTTCCTTCTTTCCTTCCTTTCTGAGGGCATATCTAGGAGTGATGTGACCATTTTCTGAGGGTATATCTTGGAGTGATGAGAGGATAGATATCTAAGACAGTGGTTCTCAAATAGTCTTGTAACCCCAGCAGCAGCATCACCTGGGAACTTGTTAGAAATATAAATGCTTTGGCCTTATCCCAGACCTCCTGAATCAGAAACTCCAAGGTGGAGACCCAGCCGTCTGTGGTTTAACAAGCCTGCCAGATGATTCCGAATATGAATATTCTGGTGTGAGGTTTTAAGTCATGCAAATGAATTTCTGCCCCCATTAAGGGGAAAAGGGAAAGGCCTTCTTGGCTTACATGGTAGTTGAGCTGTATGACAGGACACAGAAACACTATTAGAATTGCCAGAAAAACACCATCTTGAGCAGTTTAGTCTGTCAGGGTGTGCCTTCTACTCAAGATGTAAATGAAGACAGGAGAAACAGCACTAGTATCAGCTGCTCTGTGATTAGTCACTCTCAGGTAACTAAACAGCGTGAGAGTGTTGATCAAGCATGCTTGATCTTGGGTAATTAATTGGCAGTGAAGGTGTGAACTCTCCCCAATTTAATAAATATTAGAATACTACAGCAAGTATTGGTGAGCAACAGGGAGCAGCTAAATAGATGGCCTTTTGTTACATCATGAGAGATATATTTCTCAGTTTTCTGGAGAATATTCTAGAAGGAAATGTACATTGAGGGAAAGAGCTGGAAGGAGAACTGTCTGGTGTCATAGCAACAATAACAACATTAACATAGGTATAGATCTACAGGAGACTTCATGAAATTGTTTACGTGGCCAATGATTACATAGAACATTTTGTTGATCCACCTTTTCACATATCAGCCCAATCTGATATACAGATGTTATCCTTTTTAACTGAACTTCCTTTCTTGGTCTTTTGGAGAACTTGTTAGAATATTTTCAAGATCTTTTCTAACCACTAGAAAGGAAATGGAAGAAGCTATACATCCTTGACCTCAGGAGTAAATTTTTTTACTTTGTGAAATACACGTACAAAAATAACTTTGTGGATAAGTTGTTCCAATGCCATTCCTCTTAGGAATTTTCCTCTTTATCATTGTAATCATGTTTATCTTTCCCTTTTATGATTAGGAAAGTATATTCACCACAATATTTTTTATTAGTCATTGATATGTTTTTCTATGCACCTTTTACAAGTCAACTTTATTGTACTTATCTTGAAAAACTAAAATAATAGCATTAAGATAAATCCTAATGGTTATTTCATGTTAACCAAAGCCAGCAGAGAAAGCACAGGAAAATGAGATATATGCATCATTTCTCAAAATCAAGAGCTTCAGAGTAAATATTTTTTAAAAGATTTTTTATTTATTTATTTGACAGACAGAGATCACAAGTAGGCACAGAGGCAGGCAGAGAGAGAGGAAGGGAAGCAGCCTCCTTGCTGAGCAGAGAGCCCGATGTGGGGCTCGATCCCAGGACCCTGAGATCATGACCTGAGCTGAAGGCAGAGGCTTAACCCACTGAACCACCCAGGCGCCCCTTCAGAGTAAATATTTTGAAGGACTTAAACACAAGAGCAATGTTTGTTTATAATGCTCCATCATATAGCAGTTATTGGATCCAAATGAGGAATGTGTTCATCTGTAAAGTAGTTAAATACTAATCGAATTCTTCTAGGCTAGAGCTATCCAATAAAAATATAAAGTGAGTCACATACATAATTTAAAAAATTTTAATAGCCAAATTGAAAAAGGTAAAGTGAAACAAGCCAAATTAATTTTGATAATATTTTCTACTTAACCCAGTATATTCAAAATATTGCCATTTCAATATGTATCTGTATAAAAAACTTACACTCTTTTTTTGCATTAAGCCTTTGAAATCTAGTACATTTGACACAGCACATCTGAGTTTGGACTAGCCACATTTCAAGTTCTCAGTAGCCACCTATGACTACTGGACAGGGCAATTTTAGACTTATTAAAAGGACGTCTATAAGATCTATTCTTAAGTAAAGTTCCCCCAAATATAACAGCTCATCCAAAGAAAACACCTACATATACAAATACTTACTGCTCAGAGTAGAAGTGTGTTGAATGTAAAGCTGTTTATTTGTCAGTAATTATACATGTTAAGAAAAAGTTTTCCTATTATCTAAAACTTCTCAAAAGGCAGCATTTCAGTTCAGTTGAGAAGTAGAGATATTTAAAGATGAAATGTTTTTGTACCATTCATGTTGAAATTTGATGAGCTCTATCAAGCATTAGATTTCCATGATTCCAAGGTACACTCGTCAGGGGCGCCTGGGTGGCTCAGTGGGTTAAGCCTCTGCCTTCGGCCCAGGTCATGATCTCAGGATCCTGGGATTGAGCCCCGCATCGGGCTCCCTGCACAGTGGGGAACCTCCACCCCCCGCCTGCCTCTCTGCCTACTTGTGATCTCTCTCTCTGTGTCAAATTATTGAATAAAATGTTAAAAAAAAAAAGGCACACTCTTCATATTTCAACATTTATGAACCCAGAACGTGGTACTATTAGTGTGTACATTCGATGTACTTCATTTCCTAAAATGTCTGGGGTGATGTCTTTCTCACCCCAGAAATAGTTTTGGGACTTTGTATGGTTGCATTATTTGAGACTATGTTTCAGCACTTGAGAGATGGATTTCTTAGAGCCTTTATTAAGGATCGGAATCATCACAAGGTGAGAATTTACAAATAAACAATGGAATTAAAGTGTTTACCTTGAATGAGCGAAGGTGAGGGTGATAAGGGACGGCTTTCAGTTGCAGCTCCACTGCAACTCTAGGGAGGATAAATATATGAGATCTTATGGTACTTGACCTTGTTAATATCTACACACTGATCTGCAGAGTGTGCTGGAACTGAGCTTCCCATTTGTATGAAAGACAAGCTAATGCTCTCTGAGTAGTGAATATGTTCTTTAAAATGGTCCCTGAAACAATGGCCAATACAATGCGTTTTCTATATCACTGCTCTATTCCAAGACGAATCAAGGGTCACTGGGCTGCATTCATATAAAATAGAACTAGACTCTCAGTCAGTTGGTTCTGTTAGACCAAGTATTTAAATACCCAAGTACTTAAGGGTATTCCTTAAATACCTTTAGGCAGGAAAGATAATGGACCCAGAGGAAAGTTGAGTGGTACAGAGAATCAAGTTTATAGGTCATTCTACGTGAACCTGAATCACCCGAAACTGTGTATCCTGTGTTGATAGTTAGACTCTTATTTTCATACCAGTCACATTTGTCTTTCAGAAAATACAAATCATTTTTAAAAGGCCAATTCCAGTAATAGTGCTTGCTAAGGTAAATAAGAGGTTAGAATAGCTACAGCCTAAAGCTTGTCTAAAATACCTTATCATAACACAAGCATCTATTCTTTTACATATATGCAAACTGAACACTGTGTCTCTCTCTCCACAGTCCAGAAAATCTGTGGAGTAAATCCTTATCATCTCTTCATACCTGCTTAATGCTGAATTAATAAAATTCTATTTCATTAGTCCCGATAAACAGATGGAAACATAAAAGCCCCATAGACCAGTTCACACCATCCATCCATGGCATCCAAGAACCCCGGGTGCCTGATTCTGCTACTTTTCGCCTCAAGAAGGTGATCCTCTCAGATGGGTCAGAGGCTGGAGTCCCTGTCACTGCTCATGTTGTGTGTAGGTCCACCTGACAAGTGCAGGCAGAGAATTTTCAGCACCGAGCCCTCATCGGACAGAGGCAAAGGCTGTGTGGTTCCCTGTGGGGTGGGTCGCATTCTCTTGTGTTTAATGGAAGTTGTGGGTCTACTTTCCCTTGGGAGAAAGAGGTTGTTTGGGGTTATTGTTCTCTCATTTTATGTTGATGCTTCAAGAAAAGGGCAAACTCCAAAAAACTTCCTTTTCCATATTTCTGCTTGAAGATCCAGGACAATTTCTGCTATCAGCCTTTTTTCTGGTGGCTTGCCAGATTTGTTGGGAAGGATTTGGGGCATCCACCCATGGCCTCAAAGTCACAAAGCTGCCTAGGCGTGCCTCCCGTCCTTTTGTTCCTGCCACTTGACTGGTAGGGGACCGTACTCATCTCTCCTTTTTCTGACCCATACCTGAAAATGGGATGACTGGCATACAGGAATTTGTCAGATTTTAATTCACATAAGGGCTTTCTGAATCTCACTGTGACACTATGCCTTTGCTATACCCTGTACAGTGCAAAAATTTTGTCCCAAACTACATCAGACCTCCCTAAATCCTTTGCCGCAGACCCCAGAATTGAGGAAGAGGGAGAGAGGTTTTGATCTGAATCAAAATGACTATTTTCGAGAGTAAGCTAGACAAGGGACCACATGTCAGATGTTCAAAAGTTGACCCAACGGTCCGCAGATCAAGAAATGGAAAACATCGACCACACAACAGTGGCCAAAGGCAGAAAAAGATAGATTTTCCTTGTCCACCTCCGGCATAGCATTTGCAGGTTCTGGCCAAAGCCCTACCCATCTCTCAGCCTGGAACGTCTGTCTTTAAACGGGAAGGTAATTGCCGGCAGCTAGAGCTCACGGACACACCGCGTGCTGAGTGAGGTCATGTTCATGAAACCCTCAGAAAGAAAAGCCGTGTGAACCGGCGGGGCTATTACCGTTCCAACATTATCTTATAAAAGTGAAACTTAAGTTCTGCCTGATGATTAACAAGCTATTAGAGCCTAGTTATTGATTCCTCTATCTTTAGAGTAGCTAATGCAGTGCAGACCACAAACCCAAAGCTTTTTTTCTTCCTGTGTGCCGGTGCTTTGTGATGGCACTTTCCTGGGGAAAATGCAAATCATTGAACACCTGCAGTGGACATCTTTATCAGGCAGGTGCTGGGAGAGAGGAAAAACACTTCAGTTGGTCGTGGGCTGTGTTAATTTTTGCTGATAACCAAGATTCTTGCAGATACATGGGAAATCACATCATAAAGAGGAGAATGAAAAAAGGAAAGCATTAATGTAAACTTCCTTACTCTGGAGCAGCTTGTGTTTGCATTCTATGCACATTATATACATACATATTAAATATGTTTTTTCATCACTTGGTCTCTGTTCCTATCCTAATTCCTCACAAATAAGTGCATCATTGATGGTTTCTCCCATCGATTAATATAAAGACCACTATTGTTTTGAATCTGCCATGGATGGTAAATACTGTTGGTGAAGCCATTTAACCGATTTCCTGTTGATGGACACTGGAGGTGTTTACAATATGTTTGCTTTCATAAAGAGTGCTCTGATGAACTTTGTACATACATCTCTGAGATTTGGGCCAGTTTTCTCTCTGCAATAAATCTCTGGGAGTGGAATGGTTGAATCAGAAGATTTAGAGATGTTGTGACTCTAAACATAGTGCCCTCTACCCTCTAGAAGGGTCATACCAGATTCCTTTCCGCCCACACTGTGATAGCATGCCGGCCCCTCCCCAGCCTTGACCACACTGGGTAGTCAATGTTTTCGATCTTCACCAAACTGATAGGGGAATGGAAGAAGGTCTAACGATTTTTACATTACATTCTAGCCATGCCTAACAGACTATAACTAAATGCAGTTGTTCTGTGTCAGGGGACCTGGTTTAACTCATAGCACACTGTTTGAATCCGTCTAACAACCAACTATGATATAATGAGACTTCCTGTAGTTCCGAAAAAGAAGCCAAATTTTCAGGTGGTTTAAATTACTCTCTCGTTTACACTCCTAATGTGCTAGGTCCTGTGGGAAGCCCTTCGGAGGTGCCCCAAATGACCCGGTACAAGTTGTAAGCTGCCTATCCTTGAAAGGAAGACCACGCTCAAGAGGGACAGACCCTACAACTGAGACCGTTCATTGGGTAGCCTTGTGGCATTTAAGTCACTAGGGCATATGGATCCCCTTGCCTTCAGCAGTAATATTTTTACAGTTTTGATTTTGATGTGTTTTAAAGATTATTGTCTCCAGGCAGGTCACTGAAGAGACCTCACACTTCATCAGAAGCAATTTCATCTTCCTGTCACAGCCACACACTAGGCCGTGTATTTCTCCTCACACTGACGGATTATGCCAAGATTTACAGGGCCTGGTTTACATGAAAGCAAACACGTGTTTGGGCAGAGATTCAAATAAGTCAGAGATACAGGGTCGGCATTATCCTGATACAGAGTCAGGCCTTTCCCCTCTTCTGCCTGTGCCAGAGACCATCCCCTCAACACACACAAACACATACGTACATCCCAGCAGTTTTTCTTCTTTCTTTTTAAAAATATCATTTTCAGATATTTGCTTTAGATTCAGCTTTCCATGAAGACACCCACGATTGATTTACTGTGAGTGTTACTCTTGTGGAAAGTTCATTTACCCAGAGTTTTTTGACTAGTTGTCAACTAATCAGTTTTGAACCCTGCCATAACACACGTCCCTCACATTCCTCTCAGGAAGTACAAAAATGAGGAAAGAGAAAATTATCATGAGCCAGTATTTGGAATTCTAGAAGTTTATGTCTTCTTCCCAATTCTTAAGGACTCTTTCTAAATAACTATCAAGCAGCAAACCTGGTATAGAGAGCTGACTTGGTTAGTTGGGTCTGGACAGTACATCCATATGTCCTCCTCTTGGTGTCTCAAGTTATTTTCTGTGACTAAGAGTGAACACTGTCTTCTCCAGGCTATTCCCTCAACTTCTGTATCCTTTGTGCTCCCCTCATTTTCGCATGTGTGATATTACACTAACTTTATAATGAAGGACCAGTATGAGTAAGACCTATTGAAAGGCATTTGTCTCAGGCCTCTCAAACCAGCAAGTCCAAAGCCAGTCAGAAGGTGCTGGATCATTACTAGCATTTAGCACTTTCAGCCTTGAGTGCAATACACTTCACTATGATTTCTCAAAGTATCTTCATATTGAATGTTAATTAGAGGTACTTATTTTGGGGGGTTCAATTATATCAAAAGCACTGATCTTCAATATTGTGGTAAGGAATCAGGAAAATCTGATAAACAAAGATCAAGATGAAGTGCTACAATTTCAGTGCAAAAAGTATGTTAGAGTGAATCAGGAGACTTGGTGGAAGTCCCAGATCTGCCTTTTATGAGTTTTAGAATCTCGAGTAATTCAAACAATATATTTGAACATTGGTTTCCTCATTGATAGGATGCACTGAAGGTAAGCAAGGTAATATATAATTGTTCCTGGCATTATACTTGGCACATTGTAGATGCTCATTAAAAGGTGGCTATCATCTGATGCAATTTTGTGTTAGGAATTCCATCAGATAAGTTGCCCAAAATACATAAGAAAGCCATCAGACTGTTTACAGAGGGGTATTGACTTATGTGATTTTGAATTAAAGAAATATATTTTTTTCCTTAAATTGTCCCATTAGATGATTTAACCCAGGAGAAAACATAGTTACATCTTGGTACTGTTTCTATCAATTTGGCTTAGACTCTTAATACTTATTAAGGTCTTCTGAAGTTTCAGTGATGACTTGTCTTTGTTTCGACAATGAATCAGAATTGGATAGAATCAGCTTGTGTTTAAATTTGTTAAAAAAAAAAAAAAAGGAAAAAGAGGGGTGCCTGGGTGGCTCCGTGGGTTAAAGCCTCTGCCTTCGGCTCAGATCATGATCTCAGGGTCCTGGGATCGAGCCCCACGTCGGACTCTCTGCTCAGCAGGGAGCCTGCTTCCCCCTCTCTCTCTCTGCCTGCCTCTCTGCCTACTTGTGATCTCTGTCTGTCAGGTGAATAAATAAAATCTTTTTTTAAAAAAGTTGGCTATCATTATGATTTAAGCCCTCTATGGCTTTATGTTTCTATGACTTACTCTATGTCAGTAACATTTCTGTAGCCCATATTGGCTAGACAGGTACTGCTGAATGCCAAGGACAGGAAATGGGGTGATACCATCTGAACTGAGAAAAGAGTAAAAGAAAACATCTAAATGCATTTTTTTTTGGAGTCGCGTTTGTATCAATGCTGCCAATATTCATTGGGGAAGGAGAGGTTGGAATGTCAGTTTTCTTAATAGCTGTCATATGCTTAATAGCATAGAGTCCTGCTTAGAAAGTAGTAATTCTATCTCCACATTGATTTTCCCCCAGTTTTATTGAGATGCAATTGACTGTATAAGTTTAAGGTATACGGCATAATGTCTTGACCTACATGTAATTGCAAAATGATTACCACAATAAGTTTAATTAACATCCATCATCTTGTTTAGATGCAGAAAGAAAAAGAAAGAATAAGAGAAAGAGAGAGAGAAAGAAAGAAAGGAAGGAATAAAAAGAGAAAGAAAGATGGTTTTTTTTTTCCCCTTGTGATGAGAACCTTTAGGCTCTACTCTCTTAGCAACTTTTAAATATACCGTATTGCATTTTTATGTTTCCTAAGTAAGACTATGGGGAAATGTGAAGGTCATCAGTGAATGTGATTTCACCAGGATAAGACTCTTACAAATTGTTAGTTTGGCTAAGAGTGTCTGTTTGTTTTAGATCGGCAGTCAACAAACTACAGCCACTGGCCAAAATGAGCCTGATACCATCATTCTTGTGGGGATGCATACACAGAAGTAGAATTGGGATCTAGAAGATAGAATTCAAGTCCCTTTCATGAGAACACACCTAAGGGAAACCATCCCACCATGACTCTAAGGAACAGGGTTCTGACTCTATATAATGGCTATGGAGAAACATAAAATAAAGGTGTTTTCGGCAAGTGTGATGGTAGGTGAGAAAAATTTAATAAGTAAGAGCAATAAGAATTTATTCCATATTGAGATCTCTTTTGGAGCCCAGACCAAGTGGACCATGAAGCAAGAAATAAATGCAAGGTCAATTTGGGTGACTTCATTTAGGGAGAAATAACAACTCAACAGATATCCAGAGTAGAGAGGGAAGAGAACATCCACCAGTCACCGTAGGTTACCGTGAACTCTCCACATGGATTTTTAAAGCATCATATCAATGATGGATGTGTGCGTGATTCTGTGCGCCCTGTAAAAGAAAAAAGACCCAAATCCATTTTTATCAGGACTAGAGGAAAAAAAATAGTTCAGATGTTTGAGACTTTTCTGACGTAAAATATTGTGTAATTCATAAACAATTATTTGTGTTTTAGTTCATAGTCTGTCCAGAATATAGGACTCACTAGCTACCCTCATGCACGAAACAATTGCTCGTTGGTGTGTTTGTTTGCGAAGTGGTAAACATTACCCTAGAGGATGTTTAAATTTGTGAACAGGATGAATTGGTGAATATGGACATGGAAAGTGCTGTCACAGGGCGCTTCTCTCACTGATCACCATCCCACGCCCCCAGCTCCATATCATACACGCGCACTGCCGTCCCACACCGTGACATTGGCCATACTGTCCCGGCGACACACAAAGCCTATGCCCGGGATAAGCTTCTCTCTCAAGCACCTATCAGGCTGTCAGCATGTGCTTTGGAGAGATAGTGACATCGCTAGGCCCTGACATACACCATAATGTCAGCACAGCAGAGGCAAGTGGAAGATTCTACTTTCCGATAAAGATCAGTTGCTGTTTCCTGTCTTGAAGACGAAAGTTGAGCAAACGCAGAGGTCATCTGTGTTTATATTAACCATGCAGCAGTTATACTCCATTTTCGCAACAACATCAGGTCATTATTTATCCACTTGTCCTTTTTTTTTTTTTATCATTCCTTTGAACTGCCTACATTTGCTTATCATGATATTTCTACGTCTGTAAACAGCCCAAGTGTGGCTGTTCTATTTCTCTAAATAGAGTCTTAGGTCATTTTATCATCCAACATTATAAGTCATCAGAATACATCTGTTGCCCTCCCACATCTGGTGTAACTTTAACTCTTTAAGCCTGAAGAAAAGCTAGGAAAACCATTGGGACGTTTGTTACTTTTCTCTATCACACTGTTTTCCCATACATCGTCTTCCCTGAAAAACCACAGGAAATAATTAAATATCTCTTTCCTTGGAAATGGGATTAAATATGTCTTCTCCCCCTCTGCTTAGTGATCTTTCTGATTTTCTGTTGCCCTGATTATTTTCCCTAGGATCACAGCCCCTCAAAGCCTTTTCTTACAAACTCAGAAGAATCTTTACAGACGCGATATCGTAGAGCCATGGCGGCTGCCTTCCCCGTGCCCCATGGGCACATCTCCATAGCAGTGGGGCTGTAAGCGAGGCAAGAAGTCAAAGCCTGTTTTGCACCAACAACCTTGTCAATTTGCCAATCATTCTGTTAGATTTCATTACATGCAGGATTTGATTTTCTTGCCTGTTATTTGGGGGGTAACAGACTATTGGTGGACCTATTTTCAATCTATCCAACCACCTTCAGTTTGATAGCTCCTTCAGCACTAAAGAAAAAAAAATGAGCGTTTCAGCTTTGAATCACATAATGAGGCAAATCACAATTTATCAACTGATGATAAGATGTTCGGGGTGCCTGGGTGGCTCAGTTGGTTAAGCATCTGCCTTCAGCTCAGGTCATGATCCCAGGATCCTGGGATGGAGCCCCGCATCATGCTCCTTGCTCAGTGGAAAGCCTGCTTCTTCCTATGCCTCTGCCTACCACTCCCCCCTGCTTGTGTTCTCTGTCAAATAAATAAATAAAATATATAAAAAAAAAAGTTCTAATGTGTGAGTCAAGATAAGCTCTCTTTCAGTTATCTGTTGGGGAAAGATCCTCAACATCAGGAAATTGACAGATGTTTAATTACTTATGCTGAGTAGCTTATAAATATGATATGAACAGAGACATTTCAGCCACCAGTTGTTTTCTTCCAAGTTGTTATTCAATTCCGCTAGAACAGGCTAGACCACTCTGTGGTAACAAACTACCCCAAAGTCTTGGCAGTGTACAAAAACCAAGATTTATTTTTCAATTACACAACACGCTCAGTGAGTATCAGCAGGTGGTTCTGCTCCATGTCATTACCTAGCGGGACCCGTAATGATGGTGGAGTCTCTTTTAATACCGGCGTCCATTATGACACAGGCGAAGACAAAGGTAGACCTCAGTCATAGAACAAACGATGACTTAAGCTTCTGTCTGGATATCAGGCAAGTCCCTTCCATTCCTAGGGCCATTTCAGTGGTAGAGCAAGTCAATCCAAATCTGACTTCAGTGCCTTGGAGAAGGTATAATTCCATGCCCAGGAAGGGAAACGGGTATGGATGAACGGTAATGAAATCTACCTCTCCTTCAAACCCAGGTGTCCACGGTTTATTGGAGTTCTTTTTTTTTTTTTTTCCGTCTTCTTCCAGATCTCTTTTAAAATCGTCCTGGAAACTGTTTATACAGATCAGCCTCTCTAGTTCTAAAGCTGGGGTCTCATTGTTGGGATGTGTTGGCTGACCTTAGGAGCAGATTTCAACCAGAGGCTTATTAGGAGGTTGGCTTAACGGGGCTTGAATGGATGACCCATTTGGGGACTCTCACCACCCACAGAACTGTAGATTTTCCTGCTTAAGGTTTTCACACTTAGGCAAGAAAGGAGTACACCCTTCCTGAAAGGACCAGATCTCCCTCCTGCTCTGTCAGCTGCTGGTTTCCTCCAAGTTACTAAAAATGGGTACAAGGAGTGGAGGTGTCACTATGCAGCACGTCCACAGCATCTGTGCTTGTGACAGTGCGCTGCTAATTCCTGATCCTTGCCTCACTCCCTGACGGAGACCCAGCTTTTATTTCAGCAACAATAATGGGTTGTCCTGGACCCCTGACTTCACCTGAAGATGTCTGTATGTTGGATCTGCCTCATATATGGGGCAGTTGGTTCAAGACTTAGAAAAATGTCTACAGACACTCTCATTCCAGGTAAGTTGGTTTTGGCTTTGTTTTGTTTTTGGGATAGGACCTAGTCATATTTTGTCCACTGTTGGAAAGCATAGATTAGCAGTGCATACGGAAGCTGGTTTATTCCTTCCGATGCGTGACGGTTTTTGTAAATAAGCTTTGGCTGCATCAACACCAGGGTCTATGCCAATCAGCATAGTAATGCTTGGACCTTAGTGATCTGAGGGTGGAATGAAATGAGGTGTTTTTTTTTTTCAAGAAAAAGTAACAAGCTGTATGTTTTATAATATGAATAGGATTGGGGACATAGAAGGATATTTATCTAGAGTTTCTCTTCTTTTTGTTTTGTAGAATAATGGGACCCAACCAGGGGAAATGGCCAGAAGCAACCATGGCTTCAGGCTTGGCAAAGTGGGCTAAAACGTGAAGGTAAGTGTTTGAGACTCCGGTTTGCTGGGACCATGTCTCTGCTTCATCCTACAAGTCCCGGCCTCCTTTTACCACTTTGGCCCCAGCACTGTGAAGCCTTTTGCCCACTGGCAGTGCTTCCCCTGCCATATGCTGATTACTAATCCCAGTAAAATACCTACGTACTTTGGCAATAACGTATACAGATACGTATGTTTCTAATTACAGGGAAATTGTTAGAACATGACTTGGCTTCAAGATACACAGTTAATAATCCAGGAAGAAATAATGCTTTGTTTTCTAACAGAAGAAAATAAGAAGTTCATTTTAATCATTTTTCCCCCTTTCTCTCTCTCTGTTTGTTTGATACACATACACGCGCAGTGTCCTACACTGGCAATACGAGACGTTCTCGCACACAGTGTGGCCCTTTCTTCTCAGACATTGGACATACTACATCTGTTACCTGCTTAATCCACTCCTTTGCTACAGCTGCATATCGAGGATTCTGGGTCCTGTCATTGTTCTTTATGGATACCATGTATAGTTTTCAAGAATAAGTGTAAATTCATTAAAGTTCTTATTTTACAATATGCATCCATATAGTGTACGTGCATGATTTTTCTGGCAGGCCTACAATTTTAAATCTGAGAGCGACCCGCGTGTATAGAAACTGAATGCACTATACGTTCAAAGGGGCAAGGAAGCTGTTCAGTAAAATCACCTCGTCCTGTTCTTGACTATGGTCTTCTGATTTGCATTTTCAAATCAGTGTGTCTCAGCCTTAGGACAGTGCTACTATTATTGTTGGTGGATTTTGCAACCTAATCTTGACTCATTCCACGAACCACAAAAAAATCACCCTAGGCCAGATTCCCAGTCCACAGAATTCCCTTTCAAGTGATGAGAGCCTTACTCTTCTTCAGGATACCCTTACGAATTCAGAGTTTCTGGAATATAGAATTATTTCCGCTTACCAATGGAGCAGAACATGTCATCATGTTCCCTTTGCTTCATCGTGTCCAAGGAAGTAGAGAAATCCAGTCACTGAAGACTAGCAGTGAATGATACATTCTGCTTTCTTCTAGAGCAAACCTGGCCAACCGTTTTCAGAACCCATGTGCAGGGCTTGGGCAAGCGGTGTGAGCTTGGAGACACTGAGTGAGATTAGAGACCGTGTATGGAGTGCCTGCCGTAGGTGCGTTTCCACTCAGACTTGGGACTGAGCTGTCTCCCTAGAACCCGAGTCATTGTTTTTCAGTATCTTGACAACTTGCGGATGTTCATCTCTGAAAATAGGGACTTTGCTTTTCATTTTGTGCCAATGATGAGTATGCGGCAAAGCAGCTACAGAGGCATTGCCTAAAAACGGCCTTCTTATTCAATGCTTTTGCTACTGTAGACCTCCACTGTCTGATTGTTTCTTGTGTTACACTGCAACTTCTTGGGGCATGTCAGAAAAACTTTTTTCTCAAGGTTTGTTACTGTAAACATCCACCAATCTTCATTTATTGAGCCTGACTTTACAATAGGCATCAGGGATATGAGGATGAGTAAGGCATGGTCCCTGACCTCCAGTAGCTCATGGTTTCGAGATGCCTCCATGATAAAAATAACTAGCATTCGTTGAGCATCCGCTGCATCTCCTCGACTGTATTACCTGATTGGATTTTCTCATGACCTTGGGCTGTGATTATTGTGTAACACATACGTAATGATCGTGAGTGTCAAAGAAATTGAATAACTTGCCACTAGTCACAGAACAACTTATAGTCATAACCGTGTTGTAATGTAAGGTTAGATCTCTCTGATTCTAGAGACTGTGTTCTTATTGTTTCTATTTTGTATCAAGCTGACTGTGTGATGCAGAAAGTCACTCAGGAAACACAACTTCATTATGGTCATGAGAGGTTGTGCGTGCTCTCATTAGCAAATAGACATTTGAGCCCTGGGGTAAAGCTCCAGTCTTTCACTAGGGTTCTGTCCTACTTCACTCTTGCCAGCAAATTAGAAGCCACATGTCCTGGTGAGACACTTATTCTCAGGATTCTCAGGAACGCCCACGCCCCAGACCACCCCCCAACTCATTCGTTTATATATCCCTTTGCATTGTTGACAACTTGTTGGTGATTTCATTTACATTTACCCAAACTGTCACACCCTTTACAAGTCCTCAAGAGACAAGACTGCATGGAACAGTTAATATTCTCAAAGTTCCTCAGAGATGCTGTTTCCAAGGTCAGAGCCTACCTTGGAAAGGATGTTGCCATGATACTCCCAATCTATGCTGATTTTATAAATTCTTAGCCTGTCTATCAATATCTCAGATAGTTTATGCACAATCATTTCTTTTATTTAAAAAAAAAAAAAGGGTGGGGGGTGCGCCTGGGTGGCTCAGTGGGTTAAGCCTCTGCCTTCGGCTCGGTCATGATCTCAGGGTCCTGGGATCGAGCCCCACATCAGGCTCTCTGCACAGCGAGGAGCCTGCTTCCCCTCTCTCTCTGCCTGCCTCTCTGCCTACTTGTGATCTCTGTCTGTTGAATAAATAAAGAAAATTCTTAAAAAAAAAAAAAACTTGGCGAGGTGACTTCTTATCCAATTTTGCTCTGATTATCACCATAAGCCTATATGTCTGAACTTTATCAGTAGGGATAAGGTTTACCTTATAGGATTGTTTAACAGGTTAAGATAAGAAATGCCACAATTAACTACAAATGTGTTACTTCGCAAATGGTAGAGGTTACTATTTATTGGCTTAATATGTTGCCCATCCCAGGAACATTTGTGTTTTAAAAGAAACTAAGTAACCAAATCCATGTTAAAGTAGTGAATTTCTAATTTGGAATTTCCTCAAAGGGAGATGTATTTTGGCTGGATATGTGTGGGGTGGGTTCCTTGAGATACACCTGGTATGACTCTCACCATTGGAGAGCTTTGGTCCTATCTTTACTAGAAGAAAGAAATAGAAAATGTGTTGATGGACAGAAACAGCAATAGATAACATTATACAGAGAGCTAATTATGCACTAACAGACTTTAAGATCACTTTAAATCATTAACTCATTTAATCCTCTCAACAACCTTAAAGATAGGTAACATTCTCCTCATTGTACAAATAAGGAAACAGAGCCTAAGAGAGATTATATAATCTGCTGGAAATTACATGGTCAAGGGGTGTGTGGGTGGTCCGTTAAGTGTCCAGCTCTTGTTCTCAGCTCAGGTCTTGATCTGAGGGTCTTGAGTTCAAGCCCCATGTTGGTCTCCCAGTGTGGATCCTACTAAAAAAAATTTTTTAATAAAAACAAAAAATGATTACATAGGCAGATGAAGGATTTGGATCCAATTTTTCCTGACATGAGAATCCATGTGTTTTCTACTATATCACACTATATTTAATACCATAACAAAGTTGTGCTGTCGGTGCTTCCGTGGCTGGTCCTGGATATTCTTGGCAAATCTCATTTAGGGGGAAGAGGTGCTTCAAGCGGTGGTTAGTTACACAATAATTAAGTTTAATGTATCAACTTTGCCCAAAGGGAAGTGGTAAGAGTGGAATGACTTCTATTTCTGGGGAAATACTTGTTATATTTGTCGTCATGGTCTACAACATTGCTTATATTCCTGATTAGATGCTAGGAAATGAGGCCATAGAGGGCGTCTGAGCACATGATACGGGCTGTCGGCGCTCAGTACAGTATCAGCTTGAACAGCCATGTGCTGGGGAGTGAAAGACATACCAGGACGTTGTTTTCTGTCATCTTTATTGAAGACTAGGCAGCGTGGCATCAGATATAAGGAACAAGTGAAGGGACACCAGGAAAATGTCAGAATGAAAGAGAAATGCAAGTCTCTAAGGGAGGTTCCAACCCATTCCTCACCCCCTGCAATTAGGAAAGAGGTGATAAGTGCCCAAAAGGGTAGGAGAGAGATTATAGATTTAGGCAATTCTTACCAGGCTTATGGTGGAAAACATGAGATACGTCCAGTAGCAGAGCTGTGGAAACTATTAGAAACTGAGCTAATTGTAGACTTCTTAGTGTGCCTCAGGAAATAGGAAGACATTTGTCCCTTTGGGGCTTATATTTTTTCCAATTTCCTTTGTTCAGGAAAGAATTCATTCTTTGAGCAATGTAACCTCCTGTTATGATTTCTCAACTCCACACACACACAAAAAAAGAATTATAGATTAATAATGAACCAAAATAGAAAATGTTAAATGTGTGTAGCAGATAAGTGGAAAATATTCTGTCTTGTAACCTGTATTGTTTTGGTTCCTGGCAACAGAAAGGAACAATTCTCACCTAGGCAATTCTAAATGGATGTTAGAATTCATCTCTCCTTCCCACTGGGGCAAATTTTCAGTCTCAGTGGGAGGAGGACCTCGAAGTGTCCTAAGCCTGGTCAAGAGTGAAAAAAAAATTGCTAGCACCACAGATAGCTTCCCTTCCTTAGGCTGAGATACTTGTGGCCTTTCACACACAATAGCTGGGCACAGTTTTCAGAATTTTTCTCATCCGTAGAACTTAGAGCTTTAATTTATTAAGAACTTTCTCCGGGTCAGGCACTGAGCTTGGTGTTTTCCACGTGTTATTCCTGTCAAAAATGGCCCTGGCAGCCATCGTATGTTGGGCACTGCCCTGGGATGCTGAAAGCTCTGTGTGTGTCTCAACTCTAACAGAGGCTCTAGAAAATGGGTGGGATGGTGACTACCCATTTTACAAATGTGAGATGCAGAGAAGTTAAGTAAGATGCACAAAGTCATGCAATTAATATGTGACATACAGGAATCAAAATGTTTAAAGTCCCCTAACTTACCGAACGCTTGATGCCCCCAGAAGGTCAGTGAGGACCCATTCCTGTGAGCCAAAGTCCTTGACTTGTCACTTCATTCTGTCCTCTGTTCACCGTTGAAGTTCCTGATACCCTGTGCCTTCCAAAGGGACATGGACCTAATTTGACAACATAACTTAAAGGTATGGGGCCAAGGGAGATTGCCAGGATCACCTGGAAAGGATCACCATCCTTTCCCAGGTGCATCTTAACAGTAGCCTTCTGGAACACTCTGGCTGAATTTTTCCCAATAGTTAAAAATTGGCCCGGATGAAGGAAGAAGGCAGTTCTGAGAGAAGGCCCCAGTTCTGAGGGCTGTCCTCATGGCAATCCCGGAGTTTCATTGGTTTGGGTGGACAAAGGTATCCAGGCATCACAGCAGTGTTCCAAGGAGATTTATTTATTTCCTAATAACCAGGGAAACTTGTATTTGAAGGCAACCTTTAGCCAAACTGAAGGAAAATAAAAGTTCACAAATACGGTATTAGCTCAAGTTGATGAGTTGATGCTTTTGTGTGAAATCGCTGTTGGGAAAGCCCCAGTTTACTGGCCAAAACAGTTCTCTTTTACCTGACAGAGTCAGAGAAAATCATTTCGCATAATTCAGACACTTCATGTAGGTCCCTCCTGCTGTTGCACGGTGAGCTATTCTATTCAGAGTCATGCTGTTTGCTTGGTTGTTAGTTCTATAAATGTGTCTGGTTAATCGTCTACAAACCTTAGGGTTTTACATTTGCCCTGTAGATAAAAAGGTCCTTCCTTGGCAAAAACGTTATCTGGCAATATTTTTTGAATAAAAATATAAAATACTATCAAATGACTTCAAAGTTCTAAAGAATTAGCAGTCAATGGAACTTTTAAATATTTCTTTTTTAATGATCCTAGATAGCCCTTTGGGATATTTCAATACATCCTCATATAGTCCTATCTAACTGTTATTTTTGTAGATTCATACCGCTACTTCAAAAGCAAAATATTTTTATTAATAAAATCTTTCTATTAGCCAAAATGAAGACTGCTTTTTATAATGTTTATTTATCCATCGTTTCCCATCCTTTGAATTCTGGAATAAGTCCTCGCTTTCTTTATACTATCGCTAAGTGTGTATACTTTTCGTTTTATTCCTCGATCTTCATTTCTGAAGTTTTCAACAAATAATTTCCTCTGAAAAACAATTAGAAGCTTACACTGGCTTTATAGATATCAAGTGCCCTTCTATTTTTCCCAAACGATGATTTATAAGGGAACTTCTAGATTCAGATTTATCCTTTCCTACTTCATCTCAGACCGCGAGGGTCAGCATCAGCTTGATCACTGAGATGAACTTCTGTCCTAGGTGGAATTGTACCGAGGCCTTTTTTTATGTAAAGCTGTTGTCAGTTAGGCTGCCGTCATTTAATCAATATGAAGCTATATGTCCTAGAATTGTGCAAATGATCATAGATCATTAAATAAGTATAATATATTTCTTTTCTTTGATTGGAGGTTGCAGTGACATACTAGTGCCTATCGTGTTTAAGAGTAAAGGAAAACGTGGCATAGAAGCCTCAGAGGTACAGTGCACGTGCCCAGCATCACGTGACCCAATATGGCATACACAAGCGTGCACACACACACACACACACACAAACACACACTTAAAAAAGTATTCTGGTGTCTTAAGTCCTACTCAGCACCAACATCTCCGTCACAACTCTGTCATTCTGTTTTGTAGCCAGCCAGGTAGCAAAAATGTCTGGGACTATGTTCATGGGTGTGTTCCTACTCCCCTCATAGTGTGAGGACATAAATGGGAGAGATTTTTTGGTCCATTTTTTAACTGTATCAGGGCATCTCCTACTTCTTCAGTGCACTCAAACTTGGAATTTATCCAAACTGAGACTATAGGTCTGTTCTAGAACTCCCTCTGGATTGTCTTTGGTTCTTTGTTTTTAACCTGGCTAACACCTAGTTATTGTGCATGACCCACCTTATCTCGGAAAGCCCTCCATGTACCCCAGCCTACCCCAAGTCCTCAACCAAACTCAGCATCACTCCCATGTGGCCCGTTGAATGGTTTGTTTTGTCATTGGACTTATTCCTTGCTATTGTAAAATCTATTATTAGAAAGTAGCCCCCTCTCCTTTACATGTGGAATTCCTTAACAGGAAGGACCAGGTCCTGTTTATCTTCGTCTTCCCCGTGCCAGGCATGGAGCCTGGCTGTGTAGTAAATTCTGAAAAAAATCTTTGTTGAATGGGCAAATAAGCTTCTGAGAACCCCACAGAAGCATCTTTATATGCACCGGTACCCCTTCCTTCATTTCATCTGGTTGGTTTTCACAAAGCCAGAAATTGAGAGAGAAGAAGGAAGATCACTAGCTCGCAAAACCCCCTCCTGTGGCATTGTGACCAGGAAGTTTTGATTTGGGGGTTCTTATCAATGAAGATTGTTTTTTTGTTGTTTTTTTTTTTAATTTATTTATTTGTCAGAGAGAGAGGGAGAGAGAGTGAGCCAGCACAGGCAGACAGAGTGGCAGGCAGAGGCAGAGGGAGAAGCAGGCTCCCCGCCGAGCAAGGGGCCCGATGTGGGACTCGATCCCAGGACACTGGGATCATGACCTGAGCGGAAGGCAGCCGCTTAACCAACTGAGCCACCCAGGCGTCCCAAAAAAGATTGTTTTTAAAACTAAAATTCAAAAATTTTAACTCTCTACATTCTCCATTATAACATCCTTACTTCTTCCTACTGTTGTCATAGTTTCGAGTACTCTGTTTTCAATAGGAAATATCTGATCAAAGCACATTTCTTGAGATATCTTTGTTACACCTCGTGAGCGACATTTTCAAAATATACAAACCTCAGGCAGGAAATAAAATAGATGATTTGGATAGTTAACTCTTATAGGTATTATGTTGTTTGTGCAACCCGTAACCTAATATATTTATAATAGTATCTTTCTTTAAGACACGTTAAATGAAACCTTGGATTTTGGAGATAATCGTGGCTTCGCATGCAGTTATACCATTACAGCGCGCTCCTGTGTACCTTTTACGTGGTTTCCCTCAAAGTTAACATCTTGGAAAACTCCTGTATAATGGCACAACAAGAATATTCACATCTGTGTACTCAAGATACACAACATTCCTGTTCCCGTAAGAATCCCTCCTGTTGCCCTTTTAGCGTCTCCTCTGCTTTCTCCCCTTGCCACTCCCACCTTAAACCCTAGCAGCCATGAATATTTTGTCATTGCAAAAATATTGCATGCATGGAATCAAACGGTCTGCAGCTTTTGGGTATTGGTTCTTTCCATTCAGCATAATTCTTTGGAGAGGCTTAAAACAATTCTCCAGAGATTTATCCTGGCTGTTGTGTGTATCAATGGTTTGTTCCTTTTTCCTACTATGTAGTACTTCATGGTTTCGCTGTTTCACCATTCACCTGTGGGAAAACATCTGAGTTGTTACCAGTTTGGGACTGTTATAAATCAAGTGGCTATAAATATTCATGTACAGGTTTTTGTGTGAACACACATTCAATTGTCTGGGATAAATGCCCAGAAGTGTAATTGCTGGGTCATATGGTAGCTGCATGTTTAGTTTAGTTTTCTGTTCCTGGTTTGGTTTTGTTTCTTAAGAAACTCCCAAAATCTATTCCAACATGGGTGTGCCATTATATATTCTCAGCAGCAGTGTGAGAATGACCCAATTTTTCTGCATCCTCGCCACAATTTGGTGGTGTCATTTTTTTTTTTTTTTTTAGTTTTGTCATTATGGTAGGTGTATAGTGATATCTCATTTTTTTGATATCTCATTTTGGATTTAATTTGCATTTCCCTGATGGCTACTAAGGTTGAACATCTTTCCATGTTCACCATCTGTATATCTTCTTTCATGAAGTATCTCAGTGCCCTTTGCCTATTTGCTAATTGGCTTGTTTCTCAACTGTTACAGATTCTTTTTTTTTAAGATTTTATTTATTTATCTCCCAGGAAGAGAGAGTACAAGTAGGTAGAGCAGCAGGCAGAGGTAGAGGAAGAAGCAGGCCGCTGGCTGAGCAGGGAGCCCTATGTGGGACTCGATCCCAGGACCCTGAGATCATGACCTGAGCTGAAGGCAGAGGCTTAACCCACTGAGCCATCCCGGCACCCCACAACTGTTATAGATTCTTGGTAACAGTCCTCCCTCAGATGTGTGGTCTACAAATACTTCCTCCCAGTATGTAAGTGATCTCTTCATTCTCTTTACTGGATCTTTCACAGGGTAAATATCTTTAATTTTCATGAAAATAACTTTTTATACCTATTTGGCAACCAGATACTAGATTCTCCTGATAGAAAAGCTTATCTGAGTTGGGGCGCCTGGGTGGCTCAGTAGGTTAAACCCTCTGCCTTCGGCTTGGGTCATGATCTCGGGGTCCTGGGATCGAGCCCCACATCGGGCTCTCTGCTCAGCGGGGAGCCTGCTTCCTCCTCTCTCTCTCTGCCTGCCTCTCTGCCTCCTTGTGATCTCTGTCAAATAAATAAAATCTTAAAAAAAAAAAAAAAAGAAAAGCTTGTCTGAGTTAATGTGAAATCACTTTTACATATTTGTAGATCTATCTACATGACTAATGTCATGCAAATTTAACCCTCACAATAATAATGCAGACAGAATCCTAAGTTATAAATTCGCTGTTTCCTTGCTCAAGTATTTTGCTATAAGTTCACTTCCGTAATATTTACTGAGCACCTACTCCAGTGATACGGATATAAAATTTGTAATTTGTGACTTACTTGCTTTAGGCTCTCTCATTTTACTGGATTACTTCTAAATTTGTATTTCATAATTTCCTTCAAGGAAGCTCAGGATAGTCTTGTTTTCTATTATCTTTATTGCCTTACGAGGAAGAGAGGTAAGGTCTGAACTTTGCTTTTAACTATGAAACCTGGAAAAATACAATGAAAGAACTTATATGTCCCTGCACATGACACAGTAAGATTATTGTCACAAGCCAACTTTGACTTCTCAAACCCTATTTGGCAAACCATGCTATTTCTTAGGACATAAAAGGTTGCTTTTAAAGCATATCAGAACTTAATAAAAAGTCTTGATAACAGAGGAGCACTATATAGAACTGCTTATAAAATTACATTTTCAAGGCTATTTTCCTCTGCTGGTTTATAAATATATGAAAAGTAAATGCATGTGGGCAATAATTAAAACTAACCACTGAAAATAAAAGAGGTATGGAGGGAGGGTTGTGAATGATTCCTTCTAGGTTTTCAATGTCACTTTTAAAACAATCATTATTTTTGGTCATGATGATCTTTAGCATGGAGGGCATTTTTTAACTTGCGAAGATATAAGAGAATTTAACTTGACTAAGCATAGCAGTGAGGATTGATCGATGACTAAGAGTGCTATAAGGCAACATGTGTCATCATAGTTGTTTCCATGGTGATGAACTATGATGTCACAAACTCATTAGGACGTTGACTCAATGAACCATTTAGACAGAGGATGAAAAATAGTAGTTCACCCGGATGTCTGCCATCTTTGCTTTAGATAATATTATTAATTAAAAGGAAGGGCTGGGTATTTCTCTCAGTGAGATTATATAAAGATATTACATGTCCTCAGACTTGCCTGAACATGGCTCTGCTGGTTTGAAAAGGAGGTTTTCAAACACCCAAAAATTCATAAACAGAATGTGACTTGGGATGGTGTATTCATAAGAAAAGGCCTTTTCTTCTCACATTTTGAAAAGGCTCCTCATTAATCATCGTTAAATTCGGACAGATTTTCATCGGTATCCTCACTCTTTTATTATTTAAGGGTTTTGTTTCTCATCTTAAAATATTGGCACCGAGTACAGAGAGGGAAAAGGTCTGAGTGCTCGCATGCTCGGAGATTAAGAAAATAGTTTAGATTTTAAATTAGGCACTTTCCCTGCTAGTTTTGGTTGGTACACGCTTTAGGCTAGGTTTCTATGACACAACCAGATGCAAATGAATTGGCAGTCATTGTGCCTGCTTGCTGTTTGTGCCATCTCCGTGGTAGCAAACAGCCAGGCCGCTGGAAGCACATGCTTGGCTCTGGAGTCAACTGAGTTTAGAAGTCTGGGAATTTGCACACCTTCCTCTGACTGTTTGACAACAATATCTTGGCCATTCCTCTGATTTCAAGGGTGCTCAAGGATTTCAGAAAGCAGCTTTTACTTTAGAGTTCTGAGAGAGAATATTCATGAAGTCGACCTGGCTTTTCAGCCAGAAATTAGAAATCTAATGTTCACAATTGATTGGCACCAAGACCCGGGATAACGGAAAAGGCACCAAAGACCTTGAGTTGCAGACTACGTCATACCAGCTCGAGACCTTCAACTCTGATACTCAATTGTCTCATCAGAAGTGAGACATGAAAACCTTAACTGTATCAGAGAACTGTTGTGAGAATTCAAAATGAAACATATCTAAAGCTCTCAGTTCAGAGGTGGGGATAAGGTCACTGTTTAGTAAACGATAGTTACTTTTTTCTTTCACAACTGGTACCAAAACAGTCTGATTCCAGTGGTGTTTCACAAGGAAGACTTAATTCTTTTTGCCATCCCCAAAGTTTACAGAAGGCAAATGATCCGTCATCCCATCTCACTGACGCCCATACAACACGCAGTTGTTACTAGCTCCGGGAGAGAGGGAACCTCTGCTTCTCCTCACTTAACACTGACCCTCCCTTGCAGGATTCAAGATTGTCTTCCTTCAGCAGCTCTACCTGAGCCTAAACTCCAAAGAATTGCGTTCATTATGAGCTAGAGGAAGTCAGATCCATTTTCTGCCGCATTGGCCCTCGGCTCTTTGGCACTTTCCACGTCCTCCTCATTTGGAAAGGGCTTCATCATTTTCTGTCTCACAAAGCAATCCTATTGTTGCTTATTTCCACTGCAGGGAAAAGATGAAACATCTCATTCAGGGCTGCAGAACAATGGAAGTCCCTTGAAGGAAAGGGCTAAAAGCAAAATGCAAGTTACCTCTGAGATATTCCAAAATCCCATTTCTTTACCTTTTAAAAAAAAATTTTGGAAAAATTTCAAAATCCCCTTTTGACAATATATCATAAAGCTTGTGATTGGGCCAAAAGACCTATTTCACTGTGTACCAAAAATAGTGTACATTGACAAAGAAAAATAAATTAGAAATAGATTTATTGAGGATATGCCATTAAAAACACACTCCACTGAATCAACTCTCCTTTCTGAGGGCTGCCAAGGTAAACTTGAACTAGTCTAATAGAGGCAGGTGGAAGATTCCAAACTTGGAAAAAAGTGAGCCTTTATATCCCATTAAGTATTATAACTATTTGATGGAGAAGTGTTGAAAACACTAAATGTGAGTAGCTCAGAAAGCTCGGAAAGCGAAAGACTGTCTTTATGCTAAATGACCAAGGCTTTCCCTTTGTCTTTCTCCTTATGAATTCATGACTCCACTTGTACCAGAGCATTCCCATATCCATCCGTTATCCCACTTATCCTCAGTACTTCCTCTAGTGACAGTGGACAAAGGACTAGAAGCAGAAGCAAAGTCATAGCGGGATAGAGGAATACGTGGATTGAGATATGTGAAAAGATGTGACAAGGTAGACCTGGTTAAGAAATAGACTTTGGGAACTTAAATAAGGAGGGAATTTGGGGAAAGTGGCAGCCAGTGAGGGACAAAACAATGGTGACAGATGTCTGAGTAAAGAATGGAGGGACAAATATTCCAGAGTTTCCGATTTTATACCACAATGTCTCTGAACACAAATTCCTAGTAAGGATTCTAGATTGCTTCATGGGCTGATATACGTTCTCCCATAGCAGATACTAGCAATTTACATATGATTTACCAATCTTTCCTAGACAGGAATAAGTGTGATTAGTTATTGCTTACATAAACCCTGTCTTGCATTTGTTAGAAATCATACTTTTCCAGAATGTCATTAAATAAGAAGGGTCCTAAATTTGAAGTGAGGGGAAAAAAACTTATAACTCTAGAGAATATTCTAGTGATTTTTGACATTATGGATTCTCTTGTGGGTTCCTGTCTTGGACTAATATCAATGGCACAGTACTTTGATACTTTCTGGAGGTTAAATGAGATACACAATCCAATTTCCTTTTGTTTTCCCATATGTGAATTATTGTACTTACAAAACTTTGAACTAGATGAAGCACATTTTAATCATCTTCCCCTTCTCCTCCTGCTTCTTCTCCTCCCCCTTCTCCTTCTTCTTCTTCCTCCCCCTTCTTTTTCTTCTCCTCCTTCCCCTTCTCCGTCTTCTTCTCCTCCCCCTTCTCCGTCTTCTTCTCCTCCCCCTTCTCCTTCTTCTTCTTCCTCCCCCTTCTTTTTCTTCTCCTCCTTCCCCTTTCCCGTCGTCTTCTCCTCCTTCCCCTTCTCCGTCTTCTTCTCCTCCCCCTTCTTTTTCTTCTCCTCCTTCCCCTTCTCCTCCTTCCTCTCCTTCTCCTTTTTCTTCTTCTTCTTTACTTTGTTAAAAAGCCAAGGCAGCATCAGCCAAATCATTAAACCAGTTGACTTAACGGACTGACATGGCTCAGACCTTTTTCCAAAGGGTGGACTCATATTTTGGTAATCACATGCACATTCATCATATTTTCTATCTGTAATCCCATGCCATGATGAGGAACATCATTCTTTCCTTGGACAGCTGACAATTTTGTCAAAAGTAGAAGAGATGCTACTGACTAGTGCAAATCCAGCATATCTAACAAACAAGCCCACCTTGAAGAAGTCATTGTGCACCTCTGGGGCCTTGGCCACCTCACCCTTAAAGTAGAAGGTGGGGCTGAGTCACCTCAAAGATGCTCGGTAGCTTTAAAAGAAAGTCTGATTGATTCCTGGAGTAAGACCAAACAGCTTCCTAGTTGCTGCCATTACAAGAGTGGTAAGTCAGAATCCATCACTGGATGTTTCTTGAAAGGATCACCACCTAAGAACCACATAGTAATAGCCAAAAAATGAGGGTGGTTCGTGGTAGGCCCACGATTTGTTCATGTACCTTGTCTGCAAATGTATTTCCCCTAATAATCCTGCTGCTACATTTCTTTGTTTTTCAAGATTATTGAACCACCCGATTTGCCTTTTTCTACCACCTCGCTCTGCATATTTCACTTTCTGGCTAACGTGTGTTCTGAGGGTGCAGTTGAAGACCTAAAGATTAGCTATAATCCAAAATGAGCATCCGAAAAGATTGGCAAGAGTAACACTCCCCAGCTGACTCTTCTCTCTTTTGTTAGTTCCTTTATAACACCACATCCTGGGTTCTTTTCTCTTGCTGTGACATCCTGGATTGTTATCTATTAAGATCGGTTAGGGAAGACCTAGCTGGCTAATACAAACCATCCCAGGAGTCATCAAAAGTGAGGATGTTTTGGGGCGCCTGGGTGGCTCAGTGGGTTAAAGTGTCTGCCTTCAGCTCAGGTCATGACCTCAGGGTCCTGGGATCGAGCCCGCAACTCTGCCTACCTCTCTGCCTACTTACGATCTCTGCCAGATAAATTTAAAAAATCTTTTTTAAAAAAGTGAGGATGTTTCATATAGATTACTAATTGCTTAAAATTTGACTCCAAACACCTGAGGTTTACTAAACACCACAGAGATAAGCCTTTGTTATATTTGAGGAAAAGTTTCAGTAAATATGCTCTTTAAGAAGACTGTCTTGGTACAAGCAGTGTTCCCCCCACCCCATATAGTTACCAAGGCAAATATGTTATTTAACGGCCATTTCCCCAGAGTAGGCGCTGGAAAGGAAGGCTGATCTCAAATAGACAGACTAATTTGTCTAATTTGTTGAATTCTGAACCAAGTCTCTGTTAGTTTATTTGTTTCAGTATTAACAGACTATTATTCAGTATTAACAGATTAATTGAGACCATACCACCGATAGGAAATTGTTTTGTCAGGGAAAACCTTTAAATCAAAATTAACAGATACTGAGTCAGGTCAGAAATAGCATTTCAGGAGTGCCTCGGTGGCTCAGTGGGTTAAGGCCTCTGCCTTCGGCTCAGGTCATGATCCCAGGGTCCCGGGATCGAGCCCAGCATCGGGCTCTCTGCTCAGCAGGGGGCCTGCTTCCTCCTCTCTCTCTGCCTGCCTCTCTGCCTACTTGTGATCTCTGTCTGTCAAGTAAATAAATAAAATCTTAAAAAAAAAAAAGGATTGCTTGGTTTAAAAAAAGGGGGAGATGCCTTTCTTGCCGTCAATCTCTATGAGGACTTTTTACAAAATGTAAATCTCAGGGGGTGAAATTTTTGTAGGTGATCATTAACTTCAGTAGAACTTTATATTTCAAAGTTTCGATATTTAACCAGATTATATTACGCTTTCCGGAGCTTAGTTATATATGTTCCCTTCAATTTGAGTATCCACCATGTTTTAGCATGCAAAAACAAAATGATTTTATCTAACCCCATAAAAGCGATTGTTTAATCATGGCTCCATTTAGTCACGGCACTCTTATCTGGGTCTAAGCTAAGGAAATAAATTTATTTTTATCAGCAAGTGATGTTGATATGCACACCTGAACAAAAAACTTCAGACACGTAAACCACCAAGAGAATTGGAAATTTTTCTATTTGAGACTTCTTTTGCCATTGATCAATACTTAATGCCACTTGCTCGACATTTTGCTTTCAAGAGAATTTTTAACCAGGTTCTTTACTTAAATCAATAGGAATAAAATATCCAGGGCTTAAATGAGTATAATCTCGCAAGATCTTGCATTTGACACTTTCATAATTTTTACATAATAGTAGCTTCGGGGAGTTGGAATTGCTCTTTTAGCTGGCCTGAGTCTGAGAGGAGTATCCAAAGTCTCTGTGTTGTTTTATTTTATTTCCTTTTACCCCCTAAAGCACTGGAAATGGTTGGCTCTGATGTGCTCCTAAGGCAACCGCAAGATGAGGCAAAACAGGATTGAGATGAAAACCAAGCTCACCCACATCCTACGTCAATTAGTTATTTTCTTTTTCTTTGTAAACAAGGTTGGGGGGAGGGTGTTGTAGCTTTTACTGTAGATGTTCCTCTGAACCGCCAACTCTCCCCAGAGTTCTCTTCTGTCCTATTGCTACCCCTCCACCCCCAGCATAAGCTGACACCAGAACATGTTCTCTCAACAGTGCTCACTGTTTACGCTGGCTTCATCTTGAAGGTCATCAGCACATTGAGTTATTTTGGGAGATTATTGAGAAGTATGTGTGTTTAGGAGGGATGTAAGGAACATTGGGAGGTGGGACTCTTGAATAACGTGTTGAAAGAGGAGTATTAAGGAAAGTGGTGTTTAAAGTGGTGCAGGGGCACCTGGGTGGCTCAGTCGTTAAGCGTCTGCCTTCAGCTGGGGCCATGATCCCCAAGTCCTGGGATCAAGCCCCGCATCAGGCTCTCTGCTCAGGGGGAAGCCTGGTTCTCCCTCTCCCACTTCCTCTGCTTCTGTTCCCTCTCTTGCTGTGTCCCTGTGTCAAATAAATAAATAAAATCTTTTTAAAAATAATAAAATAAAAAATAAAATGGTGCAAAGTGCAATCAGTTGTTGCTAGAACTAAGATACAAAGAGCTCAATGGGGACTTTGGTTGTGTCTCTAACATTAAAAAAAAGAAAGAAAGAAAAAACAACAACCAAAGTTAATTCTAAAATTGCTGATTATCAGGTTTTTTTTTTCAGTCGAAGCTTTCAGATGTACAAACAATATAATATATATTGTACAAATAATGCACGTTGTATATTGTACACACAATGTGTATTGTATATTGTAAACAATATATATTGTACAAACAATATAATTTTTTATTGGATACTTTATTGGATCTGAGCACAGAAAAATTTACTCATCCATTTATTCATTGAGCACCTGCTAGGTGCCAAGCAGTGTACTAGGCATCATCAAACATGAAAGTGATATGCTGGAATTTACAGTCCCAACAGGAAAGACATAAAAGCAAAGACTGCAACTATATTGTGGCAATAAATATTGAGGTCTATTGGTGTCATAGAGTAAAGCTGTTTCAGCTAAGCCTTCGAGCATGAGGAGGAATGTGCCCCATGAAAAAAGGAAGGGGGAGGCAGTACTTCCAGGAACAAAAACCACCTGTGCAACAGCATGGCATCATGGCAGAGCACAGCGAGCTCGGGAAGGGGAGGCAGCTGGGAATGGCCGGCGTAAAAAGTTCTGAGGTGGGGCACCTGGGTGGCTCAGTGGGTTAAGCCGCTGCCTTCAGCTCAGGTCATGATCCCAGGGTCTGGGGATTGAGTCCCGCATCGGGCTCTCTGCTCAGCGGGGAGCCTGCTTCCCTCTCTCTCTCTCTGCCTGCCTCTCTGCCTACTGTGATCTCTCTCTGTCAAATAAATAAATAAATTTTTTAAAAAAAGTTCTGAGGTGGAAATGGGCTGCCAGAAGAAGAGATCATTGGAGCCAAAGGAATTGAACTGTGATTGAATTTGAGATATGTTAATGTCTCTGAGAAATCTGGCAATGTGAGGGGCAGGCGGCCACGAGAGGACAGAGGAAGACCATGTGGGCTTCCGTGCGCCTAAGTGGAAACAGTATGATTTGGTTGAACACCTAGTGTGGGGTGAACAGTTGCTGCATTATTCCATGGATTTCGTCTCCTTTAATTTTCACTGCAAGCTTGTGAGCCTTTAAGGTTGCTATAGAATTAGGTAAGCGCAGAATTCAATGAATACCAAATGAAGAGCGTGGAGCACTGCCTCACATCTTTGTCTTGGTGTGTGTGCCAGCAAGGTGAAGAGCATTTTAGGAAAGAGATCGGGCTGAGGGTCAACCACTGGCCCTGGTTTTGTCTGTTCCTCTGAATGCCTGTGCAGGACTGGAAATCAAGAGAGGTCCATTGGCTGGTGAAAAAGAGGAGAGGCCTCCCAGAACCATCTGGAGAAAAATTGGAAAACTGTCCCTGGGGGTTGTCCCTAACTACTCTTTCACAAAACTGGCAGATTTCTTAAAAGCCTGTGGGAATATACAGATCTTCTTCGGCCTTTCAGTGACATCTCTTAGTACCGTACCATTTCTTGATTTTATAATAATTATACTTTCCTCAGATGTCCCCAAGGTGGAACACTGTGGGGAGTGACAGGGGAGTAGACGTTGGGACTTGTTTGACTTGCAGCAGAAATCTCTTGCCTCATTCTCCCTTTACGCCTCACCATCTGGGCCATCTGCTTCCTTGCTTGAGTACGTGCCCCTCCTGTTTTTTTTTGCCTAGCCCTTGCTATTCTTCCTTCTGCCTTACCAACCATACCATGCGCTCTAATTTTTACCCAGAAACCAAAGCAAACTGCTTCCTGCAATTGCCCTCTGGCAGAAAAATGTGGTGAAAAAGGAACAGGCCCATCTTCCCAGCACAGGAGCATGGAGCGCCCTTTTCTTTCCTGGGGGAAGAGAATCTTCCCTCTCTCTTCAAGAGCTGCCTTTATCACTCTCAGGCCCCATCCAGTGGTTCTTTGTGCCTCAAAGAAGACTTCATGTCTCTGGCAATTGAATTAGGAAAACTAGGGATCCCCGCTGTTCTGCCCCATAAAAACAGGGACCAGATCAAATTGTTTATGGCAATTCTTTACTTCTTGGCCCTCAATGACTCTCCAGTTTTATTTGACTGAATGCTTAGCTCTGGATCAGGGTCATTGGGAACTTTTTTTTTTTCTATCCTTAAAGTTCAGTTGTATTATTTGTTTAGTGTTGTGTTTTGTTTCATTTTACCCATTTAGGGAATTTGAAGTTTGGTTATTCATCTATCAAAAGGATTTCCTTCTGGTCAATTTTATTCTGAAAGTAAACATTTAATTGAGCATGTACTACAGTGGTAACAAGACAATGTTTGCCTTAAATGAGATCTAAATCTACTTGGAGATAAGATACATATGGAATGGACAGTAAATAAAAACTGGGCCGTTCTTGGTGCTACAGTGGAAATGTGTCAAATTATGCTACAGACCGAAGAGGGGCTGTTTTGAACTTTAAGATGGGGAAGCCTTCACAGAAGAGATGGTATTTGAGTTGGAACTTGAATGACAAGTAGCATTTCATGAAATAGGAAAGGGGGAAGGGCATTCCACAATGAGAGGACGGTATGAATGAAGACAGAGAGGCACAGAAGGATTCTTCAAGGAATACTAAAGAGTGCGGGGCTGCTCGAGTGTAGCATACCTAGGCTAGAGAAAATGGGAATAGCTGATCTTAGAAGCTTGGATCGTAGAAATCTTTGCGTGCCTCACTGAGAAGCTTTAATTTCATTTGTGACCCATTTACATGTTTTGAAAGATAGATCTGGTGGAAGAACAGAAATAGAGATGATGATATTCCCATATGTAAAGGTCTACTGTGAGTCCAAGAAAATGTCGCATGTCTGCTTCATGTCTGATATGAACCTTAGGCTGTTTGAACCATTGGAAAATAAGAAATAAAAGTGTTTTCCCTGATACAATATTTAATAACTTTTAGCTACCAGTTCCTGCTAATTTCCCTTTAATAAGACATTTATCCCAAGTAGACACCAGCTCCATAGCAAAGGAAAATGGGCAAAGTGGTATGTAAGATATTCTACATAAGATATTAGCTACATTTTTTTAAAGATTTTATTTATTTATTTATTTGACAGAGAGAGAGATCGCAAGGAGGCAGAGAGAGAGGAGAAAGCAGGCTCCCTGCCTAGCAGAGAGCCCGATGCGGGGCTCAATCCCAGGACCCTGAGATCATGACCTGAGCCAAAGGCAGAGGCTTAACCCACGGAGCCACGCAGGCGCCCCTATTAGCTACATTTTTTGTTTCAGAATTCCACTCTCCATTGATGTCTACTATTCAGTAGAAACTTCCAAGAAATGTTAACAAAATTGTGTTAATTTGTGTGTGAGTGTGTGCATGTGTGTGTTTTCAGATGTTAGGAACTAGATTCTATACCTGTAGTCAGTTCAACCTTGCCATGACTTTGAGGAATTTTCCAAGGTTCTAGGTCTTTTCTTGAAAATCTGGAATGCTTTTGGAAAAATAAGCTTCATCATACTTTTTCCTTTGAAAAAATATTTTGGTCCACACTGGAAGAAAAAAAAAATTGAGGTGACGTATGTCTTTCTCCTTAATATGTTCTGTTTGAAATTAATGTCACACTGATGAACTATTGAAGATTAGTACACAGGAGCTATTGGATTGTTGTGTCAGTACAGAAAATTGTGTTCACTATTTCTCCTTCTCAACATAAACGAGCAGTAAATCACCGCTCAAGGGGGTATATGCATTAGGGCCTCCCATGTAAACTTCGCCTCTGCGTGCATAAACATTTCCGTATTATTGCAAATAATCAACAGGGGAGTAGCAAATGCAAGTTTAGCTTTTCTCCAGAATGTTTATCATGGTTACTTTAAACTGTTTATAGGAAAGAGAGAACTATAAATGTCCTTCAGGAGGTGGGCAGGACCATATGGTTCAGAAGGCTTTTCTGTGATAAAATGTTTGGTTAAATTTGAGGCAACACATGGTTCTCCCCTAGCAATTATTTGTCATTTCAAACATTGTTGTTGATATTCAACTCCCGAAACAAATAACACCAACCTAAAACATTTATAATAACGGAAGAAATGAGGCTCGATCTAGAGCTGGGAGTCTCCAGCTGCGCCCTTGCCTCCCTTCTCCCGGTCAGCGGTCAGCTGTGGTTGGGGCGCGTCAGCCTCTCCCCGCTCCCCGCACCGCAGAGTGTGCTATGAGCTCGTGCTGGCCCTCAAAACAAACACAGGATGGGGTCCACCTCAGGGTTTTCCTCATCGGGCTTGGCGAACTTTAATTTTCTCCAGGAAGAATAGCCTATGTAGTCCATGGCTTGGGGAAGGGTGTAATTTCTGATTCGTAAAGCACACGTGCCTTGAAAAGGGTCTCAGAGACAGCCCAGGTGTTAACTACATGTTAGTTGAATAGAAAGGTAACATTTCCTTGTAAGTGACCGTCAGGTTAGCTTAGACGCGGTATTTCTTGGTTTGTTGAAATTCCAGTAGTAGTGAATGAGATTAGCGGAAGAGGCAGACCTCGTCCCAAGGCCTGCTTGCCACGTTCCCTGACTCGCCTACTTCATTTATGCTGACAAGAGGAAAGAGTTTCTTGGTCAAACCCTCAGTCACCATGGCAGAAACCGAGACAAGCGCTCTTGGGAGACTTTTCACATATGTATTTATTTATGTACATTATGTGGTATCATCCTTTAAGAAGAATTCCATTTTTTTGCCCAGTTTATTGACTAAGACAATGAAAGATCAATTCTTCGGAGTTCTCCCTTCAGGAAGTTAACTATTTTTCTCCCCACCCCCAGCCCGGTGCTATCTCAGTCCAAAAGAACCCGCTCCCCGCCAACTTCCCATACACAAATACCCATTTCTCTCTCCTCTTCTTTACTTTCCAACATCTATTGGAAGGTGTTATGAAATGGATGAAGAAATGAATAAGACATGTTTTAATTGAAGATATTTACAGGACAAGAGGGAAGACCATGATATCAACAAAGAATTGTGACAGATAGGAAATGTGACACATTTGACCCCATAGGTCTTGAAAAGAATACCATGGAAGCTCAGAAAAGAGTACCATGGAAGCCCCCAAAAGAGAGAAAGATTAATTCTGGCAGGTGTCATGGTCAGGATGAAAACAGTTCTGAGAAGGTACTGTTTGCACAGTCTTTAAGGATGAATTTTATTTTAAGAAGTAGAGAAGGGAAATAATGCAGAGAACTCATACTCATAAAATTAAACAAAAAGAATACCTTGTTCTTATTCTTGGACATCTCCCTTCCCTTCCCTTCCCTTCCCTCCCTCCTTTCTTCCCTCCCTCCCTTCCTTCCACCTTTCCCTACATGTAGAAAAGTAGACTGCCAAAAGTAACAGGCATTATTTTTGATTTGGGGTTTCTTTCTTGATGGTGACTCAAAATGTGGTGCATCTTGTTGATAATTATTTATTGTCAGAAAAGCAGACGCTTTTAGAAAACAACATACAACCAAGATTATGGGTACCTGGTTGCCTGGGTGGCTCAGTGGGTTGAGCCTCTGCCTTTGGCTCAGGTCATGATCTCAGAGTCCTGGGATCGAGTCCCGCATTGGGCTCTTTGCTCAGTGGGGAGCCTGCTTCCCCCAACCCCCCACTCTGCCTGCCTACTTATGATCTCTTTTTCTCAGTCAAATAAATAAATAAAATCTTAAAAATTTTAAAAAATAAAATAAAATTTTGAAACTCACCAAGATAGAGGATAATAAAATCTACGTGATCGAGTTCATTTGCATTTTCCTTGTAGTATTAGGGAGTTGAAATTTCGAAAGCCTGACTAGTAGATTTGAATTGACCTGGGCTTTGTAGCTGTAACACGGAATGGTTTGATTGATATGAGTGCTACAGCCATAACTGGTATTTATAAGGTGGTTTACCATTTACAGCAATAGCTCTCCATTGGGTAGCATCTACTGCCTAGGGAGCTTTTGGCAATTAGGAAGTTCATTTTGTTGGCAATTACTGTTGGAGGACTACAGTATTCAGTGGGCAGGGCAAGGGTGAGTAAGAGAGCTACTGCCCAGTGCACGACTGCTGCCTCCCACCCATCTATGCTTGATGTCCACCAGATATGTAGGTGAAAAACTATCAATCATTCACATCACCCAACTCTGCTTTATATAAAATTTTTAAGGTTTAATATATACTGAATTTTTTAGGCATCCAACCACCAAGTAAATCAAATGAAACGTGTATTTTATTTGGCTTAGAAACTTGTATTTTTGATAGTTTCAGCGAATCCTATCACACCAATAGTTTATGTTCTTTAAATCAACAATACAATGCAAGAACGTATGCCTTTCAAGAAGAGGTGCAGACATCTGAGTACTTCTCTGTGGCTTCTCGAATAATCATGCTTGACCATGTGCCTATTGAGATACAGTACAGGATAGTGGTAAAAGCATGGGTGTAGGCTGCCTACCTTCTCCTGCCATCCACTCTTACCACATACTGGCTGTGTAACTTTGGGCAAGTCAGTTAGCCTTTCTGTGTCTCATTTTCCTTATCTGTTAAATGGGAATAATACTAATATTTATCTCATCGGTATTAGAAAGGTGGGAGAGCTTAGAACAATGCTGGGCATTCAGTAAGCACAATAAAAGTGTTAATAATAATAAAAAGTTTATAATCCTTCTCTAAAACTCATGGGATTAGATGTGTTTTAGAATTCAATATATTTTTTAAAGGTAATCTGGTTCTTGTATTATGTACATTATGTAACATTATCAGTGGAAACCAGGAGAACAACCATAATTGAAAACATATTATTATTATTATTTTCAGAAAACCTTCACATTAATTGGGAAAAATAAAGACCACATCAGCTTCTTCTGTGTTTCTGTCAGGTTTTGTTGTCAAACGAGTTACAAAAGGGTTTTGAATTTCTGAGTCATTTGGGTTGTAGAATTGTAGAAGCCCTATACATCTGTATATTATTATATTTTATGGATCATTTTCCTCTTTCTTTTTTATATAACAGGCATTATTTTGATTATTTAAGAAGGTATCTTTGTAGTTAAAGTATAACATCTATGAATCTAATTTTGAGACAGTTAAGGTACTTTATAAACTATTATATAAAGGAGATGTTGGGAGGCACCTGAGTGGCTCAGTCAGGTAAGCATTCAACTCTTGATTTTGGCTCAGGTCATAATCTCAGGGTGGTGAGATCGAGCCCCACCTTGGGCTCCATGCTGGGCATGGAGCCTGCTAATGATTCTCTTTCTCCCTCTGTTCCTCCTCCCTGTACCTCTCTCCCTCTCTAAAAAAAAAAAAAAGAGAGAGAGAGAGAGAGAGAGAGAGAGAAATTGGATCTGATAGGGTTGAAAACCACTAATAAATGGCCTTTTAGTTTTTTTTTTTTGATATGTTATTTCATTTGATCTTCACTATAGCCCTATGTTAGAGAGAAGTTCCTTATGTTAGAGAGAAGAAACCAAATATAAGAGAAATTAAACATGTAATCTCCTCAGTCTCAGTCTCAGGGAAAGGATGGGCCCCGATGGGCTCCAAGTTCCCCTCTTCCTTCCTAGTCCTTTCCTGATGGTTCAGCCATGACTGAGACAGGTACACACTAGCGCTCAGCCTGGATTGGTCCCTAAGTGACTGTTTTGGGGCTAAAACTATAGGAGGGAACACAGAGCAAATAATGAGTGACTTCCCATCAAAACGTGGATTTTTATGCTATTGTTGGATAACTTAATGTAGTTTTATTTTCCATCTGCTTTGTTAACCAAAAATTATTTAGTACTTGGATCTGTTTTTCCCTGCAAATATTTTCATATGAAAGAAATCTCCCCTTTGAAGATTTTCTTGATCCAAACTCCTTAAAAAAAAAAAACAAAAAAAAAAAACGACCAGGACCACAGTAGGTTTCCATTTGAGAAAGAATGCAATTGGCAGTGCTCAGGAGCAGAAAGAACACAATCACACTAAGAAAGCAGAAAAATAAATTCAGGCCCTGATGTAGCTTGACTAGACAGCAAGACTGACTGTAGGCAAATCACTTGCCTTGATGTATCTCAGTTTTTCCATTTGATTTACTGTGGACATGAAATAAGGTACCATAGGAAATACAACGAGAATAAATCCTACCAAATAAATGCACATTCAACATGAAACCACTGTTTTTGTAGCTATAAAGTGAAGAATTGTTACTCTATCTGGAGCCCCTCTATCTCTGAAATTCAGCTACAGTAGAGTAAGTCCAAATTGCCCCTCATGGAATCAACTCCCTGTTGATGATCCATTTTTCTGAGTTCCGTGAATTTCATCACAGCCCGTTTTGACCCATAAATCATAACATACCACTAATTTCTATGGTTTTGCTAATAAATTACATTTCCAAGTTAAATCAAAATAACCATCTAGCAGACACTACTCAAGACACAAGGTAAATAAAAGATATTGCATTAACCAGTCAAACTATTTTTAAAAAATCAAGAAGCAATCAGTGAATAGCTTTCCTTGATGCAGATAGCAATTAGGTTAATAATCAAATGAGACCGATAATCACCGCCGAGGAACCTAATCAGCCAGATGACAACGTATTTCTTTAAACCTCTTGAAAGATCACATCACAGCTGAATAGTGAAATCTACTTAAGACTAATGTCCCTTGATCCTTACTAATTGTTTCACTGGATGCGGTCCTTAGAGGGAAAATTGTTTCAAACAATCTTTTCTTCACAGAGCTATGTTATTTAATTTTAGGATTATTTCCTGTGTATAATCAACAGAATTGCTTCTCCACAAAAGCAAATTCTGTAAGTGAAAAGCAATGTATTTTCCACCCTTCTGTTTCACACAAACTCAGCCATGTGTTCTGACCTACAGTCTTCATGATTTGAACTCTTGCTCACTCATATTCCCTTCCTTCACAAAGGAAAGTTGATTTTATTCTTAAAAAGCACTTGAGCCTCAGTCTTCAGCTCAGGTCATGATCTCAGGGTCCTGGGATCGAGCCCCGCATCCGGCTCTCTGCTCAGCAGGGAGCCTGCTTCCTCCTCTCTCTCTCTGCCTGCTTCTCTGCCTACTTGTGATTTCTGTCTGTCAAATAAATAAATAAAATCTTTTTTAAAAAAATAAAAAATAATAAGAAAATAAATAAATAAAAAGCACCTGAGAAAAATACGCGACATTGTTGTTACCAGCTGCTGAAAGAGGAGAGGTATCTCTCAGAAAGTGTGTCTCTGGGCTCCATTGCAGACAATCACAGGGCAGCCTACATTTCATCTCTAGGGCATCTCCTGTTTGCCAGACCATGTTCCACATACAATAATAAGCGAAAAACATGGCCGCTGATCACGTGAGGTGTCGTGTCCGGTCACATATGGCTCCTGACTCCTCTCTGCAAAGTGCTTTTGTCATTGCGCCCTTTCCCAGGGCACTCCTATTTTGCATCCCTGTAGAAAGCAGATCATTTCAGCCCCATCCTGAATTTTCCAGCCCAAACAGTAGAAATCAGAATAGAGGACTCCTTAGAAATGTGAAAGGAAATAGAAATCCCAGTTCAGATTTCCTTTTCTCTAGCTTCATTTAAAAAAAAAAAAAATTAGTATGATTGCTCTTGGATTAAAGACTAAGCAATGACTAGCAAAAAGAAAATGTTTCACCTTCAATCTTTTATCTTCAATAGCAGGATTCCTCTCTTCCTTTGCGTGGTTTTCAGCGCAAACCAGTCTGCAGCCAGGACCTGGTGTAGGGATTGAGAGGCTATTTTGAAAGGGGTTTGGTTGTATTTTGTCTTCAGGAGGCATAGGGACCAGGAGGGAGGAGAGTCTAGTTGGTGTGCACGTATACAGAGGGGATACGTATGGATGTGCTCCCGGTCACCTTTGAGTGAGGTAAAGGCACCTTTGTCAACACTGATTCTCTGTAGCTCTAGAAAGTTCGGCCCTCAGCACGTGGAGAACTTAAACGGTGTGTTGGAACCATATTCAGACCATTTTGCTCTGATCTTATCGAGCTGTCCCTTCCCATTCTCAAAGCAGGCATGAAAAGCTAGGAAAAGAATAAAGTAGTAAGACACTTTATCCCAATCATTTCAGACCTCAAAAGCCAAAACTTGATCCATCATAGGCTGAGTGAGGAGAATTAAAGCCTCCCTCTACTAATATATTTCTGCCTGTTTTTCTTTTATTTCCAGCAGGGTCTGCTTGATGAATGTGGGCGTGAGATTTCATCTTGTTCAGATATCCACACTCTTTATATCTTTGTTGTACCTGAAGCCTGTTTCCTAATATCTCTGCTTCCTCTCCCTTCTTCCGGAAGTCATCCATGAGGAATAAATAAAGATATTATTTGTGAGGTTAAGTTCATTCACATGATTAGCATGACCAGAAAATATTTACTTACATTTACTCTGGGGTTTGCATTTGCCGCCCCCCAACCCCCCACCTCCACCCCCATACAACAAAGGGGAGGAAAGAATCAGCCAGATCCCCTGCTAAGCAAAACTCTGATTTTTTTTTTTTTTTAATGAAATCTCTTTCCCAGTTTTCTTTCTACTTCACTGGCTACTCATTCTCAGTGTTCTTGTCTCTTTCTCCTCTATTTGACTTCCAAATGTCCAAGGGTTCCAGGGCCTCATTCTCTCCCTAATTGCATGCAGTCAGACGGCTTTAAGTACCACGTACTTACTGATGTCACCCCACACTCTGCTCTCGTCCCTGTCTCCCAGAACACCAGGCTCATGGGCGTGTTAGGCAGCTCCATTCAGCACAGTCAAAACACAACTCCAGTCTTTTCCCCCCACCAGCCCTTCTGCCGGTCTTGTCATCTGGGTAAATACCACCACTATCAACCCAGTTTCTTAAGTCACCTAGCTGGGAGAGCTTCCTCTCCTTCCCTCATGGTCTTCCCACTGCTAATCCATCAACATATCCTATAACATCTAATTCCAAATATTCCCAGAATCCTCCTCTATCTTTCCTTCTTCTCCTTAGCCTGAGCCATTATCATCTTTTGCTCGTTTAGCAGTGGTATCCAAACTCATTCCTTTGATTTTACATTTGCTCCCTTCAAAGAATCCTCCATAGAACAGCCAGAATGATCTCTTTAAAATATACATTAGATTAACATAATCTAACTCTCATATTTAAAGTCTCCAACAGCTTTTTACTACATTTAAAACGAAATCTAAACTCCTTATCCCGGCCCTTCTTTGATCTCATTCCCTGTCCCTCCCCCATTCATCTCCTATGCTCTAAAATCACTGAAAATGTATTTGTTGCTGTTCCGCTACTACCCCCAAACTCAGGCCTCAGGGCCTTTGCACTTGCTAGTTCCTATAGCTAGAACACTGTCTTCTAAGATCTGCAGAAGGATGACATCTGTCATTTAAGACTCAGATTTAATATCACACCCTCAGAGTGGCCTTCTCTGATCTCAGGCTGGGGTCACTACCACTCATTGAACCTCAGAACACCTTAAGTTAATTCAACACAGAACGTTTACCCCTGTCCGCCATTTTACTGATTTGTCTTTTGTCCATCTCCTACCACCTCCTACCCTTGAAAAAGAAGGGAAGCTCCATAAGAGGAGGACTTGATCTGCATGTTTATGATCCTAATTCTAGCCCTTGGAACAGTCCTGGACACATAGATGGTTCTCAAGAAACACAGAATTAATGAATGAAAATCATTACAAACATGACCTAAAGTGAGTCAGATGATATATTTGGCTTATTGCTTATGCGAATTAATAACATTTTGGTGATTGTTTATCTGTATCTGGCTGTCTCATTTCTAAACGAGCTGATGAAAAAGCAGGTTCTGTCTTCACAGATGAAAGTGACTAAACATTTAACATTTAACTGAAGTGAGCTGTGGGTCATTAGCAGGTCCAGGCTGCAAGCATTAAGAATCACTGTGGTGACCCGTTGAAACACTTTTGGGATGGGCTTTTAACTACCTGTCAAAGTTTACAATTTGAGATCAAACATCAGTGAACCTGAATGCCTTTCAACTTGGAACACTTGATGCTTGAAAATCACCTCTATTTCACTTTTTGCTAGCTAGATCTACTCATTTTTTAGTATCAGGGCCTGATTCATCAGTTTTTGTAGATCCATTTATAATCTCGGTCAGCATTTTGTTCTGCCAGCCTATGAAGGAAAGTGGGTAACTGCGGCCTCGGGGGCGGGGGGGAGGGTCAGGGTGGGGAGCCTGTTTTTCACTGATTCTGCTTTCAAATAATTTCCAAGAGCACAATACAATAAAAAGTGAGAGTTCTCTATTCCCAGTCCTTCATTTGAATGTAGAATATATTTTCTTTTTTTCTACATCCCTGCTCATTTCTTTTTGTGTCTTTTGACCCCACTGTAAGACTTATCCAAGAAATGAAGAAAAGCCAAGCATTCTACCCATATAGGCGAAACACAGCCCAGCGTGAAGCCTGTGTCTAGATGATTACAGACAATACATCCTAGCAGATGGTACTTTTTCCCCTAGCTCTAAAAAAGTGATGACAAGGGAGGCAGGATCACTGAACTTCTGAAGGCAAGACTCTATCATTAACCCTTATGAGTTCAATGAACATTTTGTATTTTTCCTTTCTCAGTGAAATAGAATTTCCTCAGAATTCTGGCTCTGATGGGGGGATAATGGAAGAATATAATAGATGATGTCTGCAAGGCACCTACCCTTCAAGCTGACTCGATTTGTCTCATAAGTGTGCCAAAAAACAACAGCAACAAAAACACCTTATCTAAAAAATCTCTTCAAGTCTGGTATAAATAAGAAATATCCATATTATGGGAGACTGGTTTGCAAAAGACATGTCTTCTGATCTAATTTCAACGACAGTCTACAAAGAGAAAAAAAAAGTCCCTTTTTAAAAAAAGATTTATTAATTTATTTTAGAGAAAGCAAGAGAGTGAGCTCGAGTGAGCTGGGGAAGGAGCATAGGGAGAGGGAGAGAGAGAATCTGCAGCAGACTCCCCACTGAGCCTGGAGCTCAACATAGAGCTGATCAGTGCAGGGCTGATCCCACAACCCTGAGACCATGACCTGAGCTGAAATCAAGAGTTGGATGCTTAACCCACTGAGCTACCCAGGCTCCCCAAAACAAGTGCCTTCTCAAACTGCCTATTATACTAATACAGCTGTTGTCTATAAAGAAGGAGCTTTCGTTATGTGTTGTATTCAGTAGAAGGACTTAGAGGAGCTATCTTCAAACTAACCTTTTTCTGTATCTAGCTTCAGTTAAGCACCTTGAAAACTTCCTGTGCCTTTCCAATATTCAGTAACCTAATCAACCGTTGTGAAATTACCGAATCTTTTAAACTGCCAGATAGATTCGATAAAATAGCCTAGGGTAAAATTTCATCTACCCTTCCCAGAGTTCCTTGTTTCTGTTCCTGTTTGCTGCTGAACTTCAGGATGTGAGCATTTAGAATTGACTAGCTTCCTGGAGGAAGTACTGTGTGTATTTTTTTTCCTGCAGAGTCACATGCCAATAATTCATTTCTTCCGGTCTCATATATTATCTATAAGAGTCTCAAGATGGAAATAAATGAGTAGCATTTGAATTCTTCCCTATAGAAAATCTTGAGCTTTGATTCTTGTTGCCATGCCACTTAGTTTCCAGATTCCCTGAAGCTCTACTTGGAAGACTAGGTCTCATCCTATTTTTCTATTTTTGTGTTTCTATTTTTGTGTTTATTCTCATTTTGTATTGTTTTATGCTTTATTAGTAAGGAGCTGCTATTCTCATCAAACTACTGCTATGAGTAAGTGAAGCCTTAATATACTACAAAAAATAGCAACTAGTTCTTTGATTAAATAATTTTTGGAAGGAAATTGTGATCTAACCTACTGACCTGAAGTAAGCATGGACATAATACAAGAAAAAATACTTCCTGCTTTTAACCAGAGTTGGATGAAAACTAAAAAGGAAAGTTGAGATGATATTTTAAGACCACGAAAAATTTTGGCAGGATAAAAGAATTTCAGGATAAATAGTCACTGTAGGAGGGCCTGGGTGGCTCAGTCGGTTAAGTGTCTGACTCTTGGTTTAAGCTCAGATCATGGTCTCAGGGTTGAGGGATCAGCCCTGTGCTGGGCCTTCATGCTCAGCAGGATGTCTTCTTAAGGATTTTCTCTCTCCCTTTCCCTCTGCCCCTCCCTTCATTCTCTCTCTCTTTAAAATAAATAAATATTTTAAAACATATTCACTCTAAAATGAAATACTTACAGAGATGATAGAGTCCCCTCTTACAAAGATCTTTACTTTTTTAAATTAATATTTATCAGTGCTTTTGAATCATAGCATTTGAATGAGTTTTGGAAAATTAGGTGCTTCAAGACTATGGGAGGGACACCTGGGTGGCTCAGTCGGTTGAGTGGCTGCCTTCAGCTCAGGTCATGATCCCAGCGTCCTGGGATCGAGTCCCACATCGGGCTCCTTGCTCGGCAGGGAGCCTGCTTCTCCCTCTGCCTCTGCCTGCCTCTCTGCCTGCCTGTGCTCACTCTCTCACTCTTTCTCTCTCTGACAAATTAAAAAAAAAAAAATGACAAAGACTATGGGAAGAAAAACTACTAGCTTTCATCTCTTTCCTCTCCATTCCCATGCTCCCCCAGTACTGTCTAATAACTCTCTAAATGTGAACTTTTCGGGTAAATCCTCTGATCAGAACTAACTACCCAACATGTTACTGTTAATACACCATTGTTGAAACCATCCAGATAGAGCTGACGAAGACACGTACATAATACACACACGCACACACTCCTATAATTTTTTCTCTCTTTTTTGGGTCTACTTTCCTCATATTTTCCCATCATGGTTTTTCTTTTTAAGTAATGTTTTCCAAATTTATAACACTGTAGTTCTTCAATTGTTCCCTATTACTTGTATATAAAACCAGAAGCGAAATGCAGAATACTTAGAGGTACCTTGCAGAAGCTGCAGTTCCCACAAACAGCCACGAGGGGCACACTTCAGGGGAATGCTGGCTAGGACCCCCTACCTGCCTTGAAGGGCCTGACAGGCACCTGTTCTTTCTCCATCATGATGTAGGGCCCCTGCCAGAGCGCTGCAGGCATCCACTGGGCTCTAGACCTGCAGTGAGCAGGGAACATGCGGAGGCTGATAAGTATGAATGGCTACAAGCTAGCTGACAGGTACCTGTTGCAGGCTCCTCTCACAGACCATGTGGCCTGCAACCTTGTGTAATTAATCAGAAGGCTCAGGAAAAGACTATTTATCTACCTTAAGTGTTTTAAATAATTATGTGAGTATACAAATGCATACCAGCTTTAGTCTCTGTATATAACCATAAATATCTTATATATTACCCCTTTCACACCTAATCTGCTATTTATTAGTGATTTTCATAATTTATATGGGGCGCCTGGGTTAAGTGGGTTAAGCCTCAGTGGGTTAAGCCTCTGCCTTCGGCTCAGGTCATGGTCTCAGGGTCCTGGGATCAAGCCCCATGTAGGGCTCTCTGCTCAGCGGGGAGCCTGCTTCCTCCTCTCTTTGCCTGCCTCTCTGTGTACTTGTGATATCTCTCTCTCTCTCTCTCTCTCTCTCTGTCAAATAAATAAATGAAACCTTTAAAAAATAATTTATAGGGTTTTTTGGGGTTGGTTTCTTTGTTTTTTGTTTTGGTGAGGAAGGAACAAACTAATAGTATCAGTCCAAAGCCAGTCTGTTACAGGATGAATCAATAAAGTTATCAGGGCTTTAATGGTCCTAGGAAAAAATTAAGCCATCATTCCATATTTCATTTTAGTAAATAGACAAACAATGAGTCACGTTTGAGAGACAGTAAGCTAGTTCTTCACCTGGGCATTTCAGCACAGGCCCTATGAGTCATATTATTCCACTGGTTAGAAAAATGTTCAGAATTGTGTTAGGGACACAAGGACAAAAACACATGATATCCTTGTTTTACTGAGAAGGATTTTGAAGGTACTTTAAACTGTTAATTGTCCAAGAGACATCATTTTAAAAGATGCCAAGTCTGGGAAAAAAAAAAAATCCAAGTCTGAATAAACAGCTTATGTAATAAAATTGCAACAGAGACAAAGGAGCTCACAAAATGTTCTTTTAAAATTTAACGTCGGTTTGAAAAAAATTAACGTCAGTTTACAGCATATTTATTGACAATTATGTGACTAGTAGTCACTCACTTATGTAGTCAAGAATTATTTGAGTTCATATTGTGTAAAAGTAGAAGATACTAAGATTGGAACAGAGCTTCAGGAGAGGTATGCCAACAGAGCTGTGAGATGAGAGAGAGGATTGAATTTGGCAGAGGAAGCTTTGCGTAGAAGTTATCTAGTGATCAAAACCTCAAGGACCTGGGCAAAAGACAGGTGAGAGAGAATATCTCAGAGACAGAGAAGAGCTTATGCAAATAGAGGGAGGAAGGTGTGTGGCACCTGAGACAGGAAAGCTAAGGAGTAGATCATAAAGGTCTTTGAAGTCATACCAAGAAACATGAGATTCAGAGGTTTAAGGGGAAGGGGTGAGATTCTTGGAAGGGAAGCAGCAAGTCTTACAATGAAGAGGGCCCTGCAGAAAGCTCTTTTGGAAGAAGGCTGGCTGCAAGTACTCTGAGGCATAGAAGACTACAGCAATGGTTTAGGGATCCACAGGGTGGCTGAACATGGTTATGCTTGTACACAGTTGTATCAATGCGAGCGTGACCTCTGGTGGGTAATTTTAATTAAGATACAATTAATTAGTTAATTAATTAAAATAAAAACTACAACAGCCACAGACCTCTACTAATTAAGGGAAATGTACATCACCTCTCTGGGTTTCAGTATCTTCTTTATAAAACAAGAGGTTTGTACTTAGAAAACGTCTAAAGCTAAGTTCCCAAAAATCTAGCAGAGGAAGTAAACTGTATGTTTCAGGGAACATATGAATAGGGACATATGGACATATGAACAGGGACACCCTGTTCCCATGATGTGGGTTTTTGGCATTTTCTCTCCCTGGCCATTTCAGAGAACCCTGAGATGGTGACCTGAACTGAAACCAGAAGTCTGGTGTTTAATGGACTGGGCCACCCAGATGCTCCACCTTCCAGCAACTTCTATTATTACTTTTCTCTCTACTTGTTTACATTTCAAATTTTCTCTGATGATAATATTCCTTCAGTTAAAAAAAAATACATCTATCCAGTGGCTGGATGATTACTGGTGGCATCAAAGATGGCATATGACTATATTCCAGAGTTCTTATGAGAGCATTGACACGAATCATGTTACAGGATGTAACTCTCTGGGTTCCCATTTCTTCAAAAGTCAAGTGTGATAGTTAGAGTTATTTGGCAAATCAATTAGCTAACTGAGAAGGAAGAAAAGTTGTCTCCACCGGCCCCCTTTAGAGCCTTCTTCTTAGTCCCAGAGCCCAGATGCATGTGTGCTGTAGACCAGAGCTCTTGCCCTGACTCCTCTAGGGTGCATCTCTTATGGGTCTGTCCTTGGCTGGATCTTCCAACAGATGCCAAGCAGAATAGAGTGTACTCGCAGTCCAACACACAGCTGCTGCATAAGGTCGTTTCTTTCCGTGCATGAGAAATTTTTTCATAGAGCTCAATTTATGGAGATCACTTATTCATTGAAAAAGCAATTGCTGAGTTTCTAGTAGGGGCCAAATATTGTGCTAGGGTAGATAGAAATAGGCACCACATCTTTTTTAAAATAACCAACAACGTAGGGGCAAACTCCAAAGTCTGCATAACCGGGTAAGAACCCACAGGAGAGACCCATTTCGAGGGCTGTGGGAGCCAGAAGCAGTGTGAAAGGCCAACGGCGTTAGAAAGCACCTGGAAGAATTTATGGTCTGGCGCCCTCCACCCCAGCTCTTCATATATGCCTGGTCTGCAGAATGCCAATTCTCTCCCTTCCCTGCATGAAATGGTCCTGTGCGTAGAGCTGCCACAGTATCTCTCAAGTACTTTGAAAACCCCAATGATAGATTCAGACCCAACACAAAAGACTTCAGGAAGCTGTCTCGTTGGCCCATCTTAGAGCGGGCAATAAACAAGACATATTAAATAGTATGGAATGCTCCAGGGGTTGGAGCCCCCTGCCTCCTAATCCCTCAGTCCTTTTTTTCCCTTTATTGACTAGTCACACAGTTAGCCTTTGCATCACACTAAGCCAACCATTCGAGCAAAAGAAATGACTTTCCTGCAACGGGGCCAGGTTGGGGGGGCCGCGGGGGATACTCACTCTTAGAGATAGAAATTTACAGGGACACAAAGTAATTAGAGTCCAGCGCTGCCTCCCTTTAAGGGATAAATCTTGTTTTTCTTCCTAGCTTTGTCTTTTTGCAACCCGAGGTCAACTGAAGTTAATTCTTTTCGTTGGTGCTTGAGAAACCCTTTCAGTCTGTATTTCCAGGCACAAATCTTGGCTCCAACTTAAAGAAAAAAAAAAAAAGAGCTCTCCAAACAGCTACTTGAAACCCCCCCTCCTTAACTTATAGCTGCCTTGTCGATGTTTTTATCACCCAGAAGTCATTCTTCCTGCAATTTTGCCCCACGTATGCAAGTTTGCTTAACTTCTACATCTGTTGTTAACATTTCTTTGCATAACTTGAACGTCTCTTATTTCTCTTTTTAAAAAAAGTATATATATTCCCTCTAGAAAATTTCCTTTTTATGTACTTTTCCAACCACTTTCAGTCACATTGGAAAATGACTTTCCTGTTTGCCACTTTTTTCTGTTTATAGTGTTCTCTGAGCGGTCACTAATTAACATCTGTATATATACACATCTGAGCTATCTAGCATACAGTTTTCTTTATAGCAAGAAGTACATTCTTTGTTTATTGAGAACCCAGGAGAGGGGCTTACTATGCTCACACTATCAATATTTGTTTTTATCCACTTCCATATTTGAAGTTTCTTCTCCAGAGGATAACGTAGAAAACCAAGTATGGGGACAGAGTATGAACAATGGGTTGAAGCCTATGAACAATGGGTTGAAGCCATTGAGGAGATCATTCATTTATGCATTCATTCATTCACAGATACCTTCCAAACACTGCGCTCAACCTACCGACAGAGTGAAGGTAAAGTGGATCCCTATCTAGCAGGGCAGCCAAAACCAACAGGAAGTGAGATTGTCAGAGATATTTGTGAGAGTGCCATGGACGTTGGGCCAAATTTGGTGTCAGAGGAAAAGGAAAACTTGTGCTGTTCTTGTTGGTAGTCATGGGCAGGCTGTAGGAAGCAGTATCTGGGCCCCAAATTCCAACAGAAAGGGCTCCAGTCGCTACATCGTCTCCCACCCGCTGAAGTGTGTAGGTGAGACATCTAACATCTGGAAGCCTCAGTGTTCTCCCATGTAAAACAGAGATCGTAACTGTACCAACCTGATCTCCTTTTAGTGAGGATTGAGTAAGATTGTGCCTGTACAGTGCTTCATGGAATGCCTGATACACATGTAAACCTCAGCAAAAGTTAGCAGATAATGTGGTTGTCAGGGAATGGAACTCGAGCCTCGAGATGCTAACCTTCAAGGGGTCAAGGATGCTGAGCAAAGACAGCAGCGGCATGAGAGACTTAGACAATCATCAAGACAAATGAATGAGGGAATAAGAGCAAATAATGGGAAAATGTTTAACCCACTCCGTTTAGAAAGTGAATTCTAAGCCCTTTTACTTGTGTCTAAGCTGATTCAACCTTTTTTTTTCCAGAAGAACTTTTTATCTCCCAATAGAATATAAAAACTAGGATTCCTTTAGGATGGGAGTCTGAGAGAGGGAGGGAAGTTTGGAAACATGCTACTTGTGTTTGCGGGTACCAAATCCTGTCCTGATACTTGTGAGCTGTACCTTATCAGATACCCCTACTCTTCCCAGTGAAGTTTAATTTAAGGAAAATACAAGTGCCACCCTTAGCTCTCAGACTTCTTCATTCTCCTCTCATTGCCAGGGGATCCCTAGTTAATGAAATAATGAAATAATTTGCAATTCCAGTGATAAAATTCTTTTTAAAACTTACTCTTCATTCTATCACGCAAATCACAAAACAGAGAATTGCCTCTGAGTCTAGCCTTGTGCTTTAATTTCTTTTCTTTTTTCTTTTGTTTGTTTTTATTTAATTTTTTTTAAGACTTTATTTATTTATTTGACAGACGGAGATCACAAGTAGGCAGAGAGGCAGGCAGAGAGAGAGGGGGAAGCAGGCTCCCTGATGAGCAGAGTGCCCGATGCGGGGCTCGATTCCAGGATCCTGGGATAATGACCTGAGCCAAAGGCAGAGGCTTTGACTCACTGACCCATCCAGATACCCCTTTTTCTTTTGTTTTAAAAATAGTTCTCACCACCCTTTGGAAAGATCTATGAGCTACTGTAAGAATGAGTCTTGATTTTTTAATAAGCTGGATCTTAAAGAGATAAGCTAAAGTATAGTTTTAATTATTTTAGAAATTTCACTTTGTTGATTGATGCGCTATTGAAGGATTGATGCACCAGAATTGCAGCTAGTCTTTTAGGAATCTTTTATAACCCATCTCCTTGCCCTCACTGGGTCTTTCAGAAGTCACCAACACTTGGAGGCATTTATGCCTGTAGACATGTAAGCAGCTATTTCCCTGCAAGCTGTTTTAGTTTGACTCCGATCGATGGGCTTATCTTTGCTTCTATTCAGTTATCTTTTTTAGAAACAATAGAATTCTTCATCTATGAGACATAGTGGATGGAAGGGCACACTGTCTTGACCTGATGCTCCTTTTCTATCAGAAAATCCATTTCTAATCACTTTTCCTTGGACCCAAGTGGGTCTGTTTTTTCCCCTCCATTTTGTAATTTGTCACATTTACATTTTTGGTGGATTGTTTTTAATTGACTTTTCTGATAAGAGGATTGTGATTATAGATCAATCCCCATCAGTCATTGTACCAAGCCAGTGGAAAGGTATCCTTCTTTCTCGACTTCATTTAAAAGTGCTCATTTTATACAATAGGTGATTCAAGTACAATCTACTTGGGTCTAGGAAGAAACAAACAAAAAGCATTTGAAGACAAGGTTTATTTTTTAAAAAATGAAAAAAAAATCTTGTAAGATTCTGTACCATTGCTGAATACTTAACATTGGTAGTACTTAAACATTAAAATGGGGAGGGGGGGGCTTGTGTTGTTTATTGTCTTCTCTTGAATCAACTTACCTTCTCACTCCAAAAAGGGGGGGAAAAAGATGATTTTATTAACAATTCTAAGTTCTAGACAGTTTTTTGGCTTTTTTATGGGCAACTTTAGGGATGATGCTTAATCATTTGGAGACTGGAATGAAAAGAAAGCTCCCGATTAGAAAGTGTCAATGAACACATGGGCTGCCAGCACTCCCCATATTTCAATAGAGAAAAGAGGGAGTTGGGTACTCACTTTCTCCCCCTTACAGGCACATGATCAAACTCGTGCAGGCACTATCCCATCGGGTATCTCCACTGCTTAAAAATCCACTATAATTTCCACATGGTTTACCAAGGGATAAATTGTGGTGGGGAGTAGGAGCTTATTTCCAAAGATCCTGACCTTGAGGTCTTGGCCTTTATCCTTTATTTCCCCTCATACCAGTCCTCAATGAAATATATTTAGTACACATTCATCTCCTTCAAATGCAGTTTTCTATTGTTAGGAAAGTGTAAAGGACACCAGAAGAGTTGGAAGATTGTGTTCTTTGAAGTCCTGTTTTTGTGACCTCGAGCAAGAGTTGACTTTTCTGGTCCAAGGTCTCATCACCTTTAGGTAAGGGTAATAATACTTACTCTGGAGGCTCAAACAGAATATCTGTGAGCATGTTTTGTATTTTGTTATATGCAGCTTATAGGATTTTTGTTGCTGTTTAATTTATTTTGATCTCCCTCCTTCCTCCTACTGCCTGCTCCACAAGGAACACCAGAAAGAAATGCTGAGGCCGAATGGGAGGAAGTGGGAGTCATCTGGTGAGAATGGAAAGTTAAGTCCTTATTTGTTTAATGACTCCTTCTTTACAATTCTGTTACTCATCAGTTTTCTTCTTGGATTTCTTGATAATGTTCCCTCTCTGTTTTGATCGTCTGCTATTTGGAAGATACAAGTCTATTAATGATGAATGGTTGGGGGCTTTTAGGGTGTAGGATGAAGGAGAAAGAATGAAGTCTTTGAAGATGAGTTTGAATCCACTTTGACCTTAAACAAGTTACACCATGACTGAATCTCTTTTTTCAAATTGAGTTGTTGAAGGGATCAGAGATGACATATGTACATATGAACTTTAGTACAAAGAAGGGGCTGGATAAATGGGTGGTTAATACCCACCTGCTTCGGGCTGCCTGCTCAGCAGGGAGCCTGCTTCTTCCTCTCCAACTCCCCCTGCTTGTGTTCCCTCTCTCACTGTGTCTCTCTCTGTCAAATAAATGAATAAAATCGTTAAAAAAAAAACAAAACACCACCTGCTTACTACTATTCTTACTTGAAAAAACAGTGTTTTCTGCATAAAGGATACTCATTGAATTTGACTTACCTTAGGGCACAGTGATGGGATTTTAGAACTGGAATGACCCTTTTTTTTTTTTAATTTTTAAAGATTTTATTTACTTACTAGAGAGAGAGAGAATGAGAAAGGGTGGGTCAGAGAGGGGCAAACACACTCACTGCTGAGCTCAGAGCTCCACACAGGGCTTGATCCAGGAAGCAGAAATCATGACCTGAGCCAAAGTCAGATGTTCAAATGACTGAGCCACCAAGTTGCCCCTAGATGTAGAATGGTCTTTAGAGACAATCTAGTAAGTGATATCTAATCTAGTCCCTTAATTTTAAAGATAAGGAAACTGAAACCTTAGAATAAAAAGTCATCCTTTTCCTTCAAAATATATAAGCAATCCCAGGGCACCTGGGTGGCTCAGTAGGTTAAGTGTCTGCCTTATAAAATAAATAAATAAATAAATAAATAAATAAATAAATAAATAAATAAAATATAGAAACAATAAAAATAAATAAAAGAAAAAATATAAATAATGTTTAAGCAATGTTTAAGATCTTGGACCAGAAAGCCAAAGTCATAATCAGACTCTTTCCACTATACCATACTATGTAACATAAGGCTTAGTCTTTCATTTTCTGGTTTCATCCTGGATTCTAGACCCAACCAAATCTATCAGTTCTCCTCCAACCCTCAGGTACCTGGTTAATGAGATACTTCCTCCATTTTCAATGGTTTCCTCAGGCTTACAACACCCAGGCTTACAACTCCCAGGCTTCCCATTCTTATATGTTCTTTTTTGGCATCCTGACCCCTGGACACCTCCCTATTGAGATGCCTTTTCATTTCATATGTGTTTATAGTATATTCCTGCCCAGATAGTTCTGATGGACACAAACATGTTCCCTAACACTTTAGAGAGAAGAATTGTGTGAAATTAAACCGAAATGTTATTTAGTGTAGTCATCTTGAGTATCTATATGCTTATTTTAACAGTCTTGTTCATCCCTCCAAACATTCTGAGAATTCCTTAAAATCTCTGGCTTGAGGAATGACTATGGTAAGAGGAGACTTTCTGGGAGTTGCTAACAGTAGTAGCAGATTCCAGAATCTTAAGTGTACACTCACTCCCATGAAGTCTCTGTTCCATAGTCACAGAGATACTCTCCAAAGTATTCCCCTCCCTACCAGGTGCCCAGGCTCCTACTTCTGGTTCGGCCCAGGAATTGCGTTCAGCACTATTTCTGTTTCTATGGCTGCTGTTTTTACGTTATGGAACAGGTCCTATGTGGCAGGAGCCATACCAGATGTTCTGCTGATTTTGTCTCATTTGACTTTTGTGAGGATTGTTGGTTTATTCATGCAAAACACACAAAATTGCTCCCCACTAGTCTAGAGTATTAGCACTGAGAAGACACAGATGACAATGTTTCCCTCCCTGGAAACCCACTATCTTTAATTTTTTGGCACTGATTCTCCCTCCCTTACTCCACCACCTTGTCAAAAACCCCAAGAGTCACCAGCTGCTTCTTCCACTCTTACCATGGCTCCCAAGTTCCCTGGGCACTACTGCTTGATGTCTTCCTTTGAAGGTTTCTTCTAATACCCTATCTCTTTTTAGTTTTAGATCATTCCTGATTTAAGAATAAATGTACTTCTGACTTGAAAACATGGCAGATGGGGAAAAATGGGACTTAGGTGTTGAATAAATCGAAGCTCAAATCTTGACTCGGTCACTCACAGTTAATATGATCTTGGACAAGTTAAGTCATGTGACAATACTAATCATTATTGACTGTTATAGACCAGGCATTAACTTAGGTGGGTAAAGTGATTTATGTCAATTAATTCAGAGCTCTGGTTTTTAATTTCTTTTCTCAAAAATGAGGAAAAATGTGCCTGTATTATGGAGGAGTTGTAAAAATTAGACAGGTAATATCAGGATCCTGCATAGTAGAAAAATTATTAGGTGCCTGAGTGTGTGGAAATAAGGGAAATGGAAATTTATTAAAAAAAAAAAAACACTTATGTGGGGGCACCTGGGTGGCTCAGCTAGTTAAGCGTCTGCCTTTGGCTCAGATCATGATCCCAGGGCCCTGGGATTGAGCCTCAGGTCAGGCTCTCTGCTCAGCAGGGAGTCTGCTTCTCCCTCTCCCTCTGCCCCTGCCCGTGTGCTCTCTCTTGCTCACTCTTTCTTCCAAATAAATACATAAAATATTTTTATAAATGTATGTGATCAAAATTGTGAGAAGAGGAAAGTCTTGGAGAAGACACCTGTCTCTCTGTGAAAACGAGAACAAATGGTGGAAAAGAAGGATGAAATTGTATGAAGAATAAGAGTAAGGCATGTACAGATTCTAGAACTGTACCCAAGAGAGAGAGCAGAGGGTCATATTTGAAAGAAAGAATTCATTCTGCAAGGGTCTTCTCTGCTGTTACTGTCTTCTTTCATAAGCTATAGGTAATTAGGTAATTAATTAATTTTTCTCCTTTATGTGCTCCCAGGCACTAACAATACCATGGATCCCATACAATTATAGAAAGGTTTCATTCCAAGAGACTATATGGGAATTTTCTTTCTGACTTACATTGAGGCAACCACGATGATTGTGGACAAAGATGAGCATACCCTTTTATAGGTGGGCGCCAGGAAGTTTCTTTTCTAGAAGCTCCATATGTGTTCAGTTTGATTCAAGAAGTTCTATGTTCTGTAGCACTGACTCTTTTGGCAATGAGTGAGAATTACCAGTGATTTTAGCATTTGCTACTCTTGACAGTAACTCCCCCCATTTCGTTCAGTCTTTATATATGACCTGCTGTAAATATTGACAATTACATTGCTGGGAAAAAATAACACAGGGTAGCTTTTCTTTAGCGCCAAACTGAATCTTGTGGTTAATTGATTGGCCAGCTGGCCCTCTCGTCTCTTGACCTCTACAAGAGCCAGCAAGATTGATGGTTTGGGCAGCCTTTCATGGTGCACTGAAGCATTCAGATCCATCTTTTGTTATTTGGGAAACACTAAGTTCTTATGTAGCACATTATTTAGATGGATTCAGGGGCTGATGAGTTGGGAGGCAGGCAAAGGCCCAACTGGAAAACAATGTCTGTAGATCAAAGGAGCCGAGGAGACAGAGTTCATAAAATGTGAATACAATTCCAGGGGAGGATTGATGATTATGGAAGCAGAAAGCCAATCAAGTTAATATTCATTCTAGCAACAAGTCTGATCGCCTCACTGGGACCCATTCCTCTGCAAAGTTTCCTCAGCTTTTCAAGGGCTCCACAAGGGCAGAACAAAGCCGTGAAGGATGCTCTCATTCCGGAAAGCCGGCTGCAAGATGGCCTGAATCAGAGGTCAATGACTACCACTGAGAGTTCATCGCATTCGACCCCAGAAAGAATAAGGCTCAAACTCTGGTTCTGCGGGAGTGGTTTAACGTCATCAACACCACTGAGCCCCTAACGAATGTGACGCTTTGGAGGAGGGTGTCTTGTTTTAAGAGGAGAGTCATCATCGTCTTATGATTATAAAACATTAAGTGTATGCAGTTCTGAAACTGCCGGCTTCGTTTTAGCATTTACGTCTCTCAGTTGCCATTTAAAAATGTCCACTCTGAATGACTTTGGGGAGTAGGTGAGGTGGGACGGTGGTAGAGGAAGAAAGGATAAAAAGAAGAACTAAGCCAAAAAGTAAGGCTGGATGGTAAGAATGATTAACTTAGTCTCTGATCTCTTAGGATATGTGGCTTAACTCCCTGCCCAGTGGAGTGAATAAAATGTCTCAGTTTGGTTTCTGGTTTGAATATGGGGGACAAAATCCTAACAGAGATTGTTCCAATCTCTTCCTTTTGGTTTAATTTCCTGAGTTATCTTGACGGAAGGCACCGCCTAGGACAATAGACACATTGGAAATTTGAAAAATCACAACATGTAATACATCTGTGTGTAAATCTTATCCTCTGCAACAATCGAGAAGTTGAAATTGCCTGATCTTTTCAAGTGAATGTTGCCACTTTGACCCAGGCAAGCAAGAAGTAAAACAACAATACCAACCAGCAGTTTCAAGCATCCTTGTGTCGCATAATAACTCAGCAGTAGGCTTTGCTAATGGTGTTTATGAGCTGCCAGGCTACGATTGGCCCTGAGGCAAGGAGGCATTTGCCCAGTGGGCTCCTTCTGTGTGGGGGGCCTTTTTGCAGCCTGGGGGCCCTTTTAGGTGACTCTCAGCAGGCGTGGGCTCTGCAGGCCAAGGCCTTTTGCAGTGAGCTAACTGTGTTCAATTATAGCTTTAAGGTCCATGCTGCATTCAAAATGTTTTAGGACACCAATATAATACTGTAAAAACTATTATGTAGGACAGGCCTACGCAAGGAGGTCATGACTCGCTGTTTTTTAAGGTATTATTTATTTATTTGATGCCATTAATGGAAATTAAACAAACCCAAACCAAACACTTCCCAAAGTTTAATCGAGATCATTGTATCCGAAAATCAAAAAGTGCAGCGGTGTCACAACCATCAGCCATCAGTCATGAGACATGTATGGAAGTAGATTATATGCAAAAGAAGACAAGAATTCAGACCACACGCTGATGGCTGAATACAGACAAAGGAGACAGTAACTGAGAGCCTAGGGCTGGACCACCCAAACTGCCTTTTGACCTTCAGATGATAGGAAATGTTCCTGAGTACAAATTAAAGAAGGAAATCAGTAATGCTCAATACACTAGAGGTTTTATTTGACACCCACAACTGAAACTACCTTTTGGTGATGTGTGCATTTACGTCAGCAAAGAATGCAATTGAATTTGGAAATTCTCCCCAGTGCTATCTGTTCAGACCTGCGATTTCAGCTCCCTGAAAACTGGTGTATTGAATTCCACTGGAAGGAGTTCTTGTGATGGCATGTGTTTACCAAGAAGGGGCTGTGAACTACGTATCTAAGGTACTGACATAAATTGTAAATCTGTACCTAATTCATATTAAAGATAATTTAAGGAAATAGTTGAGAGACAGATCCTGGTAAGGTGCCAGGGAACCTCCGTTAGATTCCCAGTCTCTGTAACCCATGGGAGAAACGGATTCCTTAAGCTGAACAAACTGAGGGGCGCCTGGGTGGCTCAGTGGGTTAAAGCCTCTGCCTTCAGCTCAGGTCATGATCCCAGGGTCCTGGGATCCAGCCCCTCATTGGGCTCTCTGCTCAGCAGGGAGCCTGCTTCCTCCTCTCTGCCTGCCTCTCTGCCTACTTGTGATCTCTGTCAAATAAAAAATAAAATAAAATAAAATAAATCTTAAAAAAAATAAAAATAAACTGAACAAACTGAATCTGATCTATTTGTCATTGTTTAAAGGAAAGGAGAGTCAAGGTGCTTCTTGGTACAAATGAGGGGTAGCACACTCGAACGTCAGAGAACGATTGCCTTAAAAGCTTTTCACCTATTTTTTTCTAATTGTTATTTGTTTTTTGGGGAAAAGAAATATCCAACTTGGTATATCTTTGTAAGGTCTCTCAAGGATACATGAGATCTGTCCAATAAAGGTCCAAAATTGTGGTAAGTTTAAGGAGGAGATGCAAAAGGATGAGGGGGAATTTAAGAAGGTCGTTATCTGAATCAGTGAACAAAACCTCGTTAGGCTCCCAGCATATGAAGGAGACATCTTTGGGGAACCGAACACAAAATTCCAGCCTTTGAGTTGACAGAGTGAAACGTTAGAAACGATTACTAAGAACGCAAGGCAATGTTGGAAGCCAAAACAGGGAGGCTGGAGACAGTGTGGTCTCCAGATGGCACGCTTGGAGCCCTGGTTCCCTGAGAAGCTGTGTGCAGAGGGCTGCTGTTTATGGAGCCCAGAGTCAGACCCCATGGGTTCACGTCTCTGCTCTACCACGAACAGCTAGGTATACGACGTCGCGCAAGTGACTTAGCCTTTCTCAGCTTTAGTATCTCATCTTTGCCACAGAGCTGCGATCATCTGGAATAGTGGCTGTAAAGATTAAGTCAATGGATATGCAGTCTGGGAACCGTGTCTGGTGGAGCTTTTGCAGGGGCCGGAATTTCCGGTGGCCTTGAGGACTGGTTTGGACAGGGACAGGGAGGGTGGATACCCCACTTCTCAGTAGGGATGGAGAAATCCCTTCTCTGTCTGGGGTGAGGGGGTAGCACAAAGAACCTTGGCTAAGCCTGAATATTCTAGTGAGCATGAAAGCTGGGATCAGGCCATCAGAGCCCTGCATATTAAGATGAGGAGTTCCTTTTTTGTTCCCTAGGACAGTTTTCCACCTCCATCTTCCTTCTGAGACAAAGAGTGATGCTTTGTGAGTAACAGATGACTGTGTGTGACTGTGAACAGAATTAAGCGCCTGTAATCAAATAAAATTCACAACAAAATTAATGTATCATATTAATGATATGCATAATCAGTGGGGTGCTGGTAACCAGCTCTCTGGGGGAAAAATCCTGATTTACATAAATACTCTCGTCATGGTTAACTGAAACTATCAAAGTGACATCACTGAGCAGGGAGTTGGGAAGAGAAGCAGACGCACAGTCCGCTCTCCTGAGCAGGTGTGAGTGGGTGTGGGCGGGCCCCAGCACGCCGCGGCATTTCACTTGGTTTCCATACACGCAGGATGAGCTCCTTGAAAGCAGTGACAACATCTTATCCTCTTTCATATCCCTCACACTAGATGCCTAATAGTTATAATATATGTATATGCGTATGGATGACAAATCATGTACATATATACATGATTTGTATATGATTTATATACATATGATTTATATATATTTATATATAAACATGTATTTTATATATGTGGTATCCTTATACATATATATATATCCATACATATACACACACATACATGCACACATATATACATGTGGGTATCCATAAATGGATCTGAAAAATGATAGTGATTGGCTTTAAAGAGCCAATCCAAATTCTGGGTTAGTTTACTTTGCTCTTGCTACTATCTATAAATAGTATCAACGTGCTTATTCTTTGCACATCAGTAACACATGGTAAAAATCAAAAGCTCCCATTTCCTCCTGAACAGGTCTAGGCTGAGGCCCCTGTGCCCTGAGGTCCCTGCTTGCCTGAACCAGTCTGCCCTGACCTCCCTCTTTGTTCTGCAGTGATTAGGAAGAAGCAGTTCAGGATACCTGAGTGGCTCAGTCCATTAAGTGTCTGCCTTCAGCTCAGGTCATGATCCCAGGGTCTTGGAATCGAGTCTCACCTAGGGCTCCTTGCTCAGCAAGGACCCTGCTACTCCCTCCCCCTGCTAGTACACGTGCACTCTCTCTTTTTCTCTCTCGCTCTTGCTCTTGGTCTCTCAGACAAATAAATAAAATAAAATAAAATAAATTTATTTTTAAAAAAGGAAGAGAGAGTTCCAGTGCTCTGGGTCATTCTATTCCACAAGCTTAGTCTCTTCCTCATCCAGGAGTTAGGAGCAGGGGTGGAGCCTGACAAGAAGAAATGCAGGAGCAGGGAGAAGGAAGAAACAGGATGGGCATCTTTAGAGTATGTTGAGACAGAAGGACAGAAGCCATGGGGAAAGAGAGAGGGAAGGGCTGCAGACAGACAGGATGAACTAAAGCTCCAAAGACACTCCTCTTCTCAACCAGAAGTTCTCTAAGCCAGGCTGGTGGTAGCGAACAACCCAGGTTTTAAAATTATTTTACAGCAGAGGACAAAATAACTAATTTGGGAAAAGTTTTTGATCTGTGGGGAGAGAGGGGTAGGCAACATGAGACTTAGCCTGTCCAGGTGTCTTCCTTCAGTCCCCTGCCTTACCAGTGGCCCATGCTCAGTTCGCATCTGGATGACAGTGCAGTAGCCCGATTCAGGACAGCCTGCAGCTGGATATGAGTGTGTGTGTGTGTGTGTGTGTGTGTGTGTGTGTGTGTGTGTGTGTGTTGGTGGGGGAGAGGAGAGAGAAAGCATTTTTCTTCCAGATAGTCCAATTTTGATAGTTCCTGTCCTGTTACTGTTCCACACTCCTCTGGCTAAATCCTGCATTTCCTGATACACAGCCTGGTGGGAGGTCTCCTTGATGCATGGGGGTACCCATCTACTCTCTGAAATACAAAAGATATCTTGGGAAGACTCCTGCAGATTCTCCACACTTCTTGCCTCCAAAAAGACGTAGTAAACCAAAAGAATCATCATGTGAACAAGGATTTTAAGCAATCTGACCTCTGCCCCCATCTCCAACCTCTTCTCTCACCAAGAATGTCATGTCCCCATTCTCCTCTTGTCCATTACCCTGAATTTTGAGCCAAGTGACTATTTCTACCTCCTGTGCTTAGTTTGTGCCCCAGTTGCTTATGTCTGAAACCCCCATCCTGCACCTTATAAGCCTTTTCTAGAATGCTCTTCTCTCCCTCTCCAACCTTATAATGATTTGTTAAGCTCCTTGAAGGCAGGGTCAGGACTCTGGTTAGTCTTCTCAGTATCCCCCACTTAAGCACAGGCATGTCTGGTCACTCTCAGGTGGATGGTACAGCTGTCATGTCAACTTCCTTTCACTCCTGTGAAGGGGAGGGAGCATGGAAAGGGACCTCCAGAAATAACTTCATCCCTTTCACAGTTTTTTATCACGGTCTCAAATGTCCACTGACCATAAGAAAGCTTGGACAGGAGAAAGCTTCAGGAGAAGCCCTTTGAGGATTTGATCCAGGTGGTCAGTAGAATAAAAACAGTGTACCAAGGAGACAATCTGGCTTCTGTGCAAAACACAGTGGAGAGGAGAGAGAAGGAAGGAAGAAATCCTGCTGCTAATGGGCTCAGAGACCAAGTATCGAGCTTCTCCATGTGATTGCTGTCTGCAGGCGGAAGAAATAGACAATGGCAAAATACATTGTGAGTCAGCACAATCTAGGGAGAGAGTCATATGAAAACATGAGAGAAGGAAATCAGATTTGACAGCGGTTTCTAGAGCAAAGCACCAACGAAAAGGAATAATATTAATGAGCATAGGAAGGTGAAGATGGGTTTGGTGAAAACATGATGAGTTCAGATTTAATACTGAGGTCAGGGTGATTATTTGAAATCCAAGTCTTGTCCAGCAAACAGTGTGAGATGCCTTATCTTAGCCTATCAGTGTCTTATATTGTGTTGTCTTTGTCCTGCTAGAGACTTAGAGATTGCCTTTTGCCTTTTTCTGGTGTGCTAACATATAATGGAAAATATTCAACTTTTTCCATTTTTTAGAGATTATTTTTATTCTTTGCCACATTTGTCTTTTCATCTCAAAAGAATATAAAAGCAGTTTTTTTTTTCTTTTTAAAGCACTGTAATTTCTTTACAAGGCTACTGAATTACCAAAATTTGCTGCCAATTCTAGAACATCTTTCCTTTCTCTAGATCTGGCGGATAGCAGGTGTTTTTTTTTTTTTATTATTATTTTTATATATAATAATATATATATTATATATATATAGATATATATATCTATATATATATTTATTAATGAAGTGACTATGAAAAATCTGGAGTAAATGGGAAAGTCATTGTTTTTATTAAAAGCATATCGAGTACATTTTTGTCAAAAAAACATAATTGGCAAAGAAAATAAATCTCATCTTTCAAATTTCGGAGTTTCCATTCTTGCCAATCATAACATGTACAAGAGTCTGTGATGCCCCCTGCCAGCTATTGGATTATCATTTGTTTTCCAACTTGGAAAAAAAAAAAAAGGAGTCAGAATCAGTTTTGACCAAAAGTTATGATACTGCCTCAGAGGTGGCCCTGAGAGCATCATTGAGGTTAGACAGAGGGCCCAGCTTTCATTCTGCCCTTAAGTTCCATTTCTACTTTGTGAGGGCGAGTCAAGACAGGGAGCATGGTTTTATTCATTGGACTTCTTATGTTTGCTGAAAGAGAAGTTGATCCAAAAAGATAGATTTGGGGAGACTTTTTTTTTTTTTAACTTGCTGTAAGGCCAGGCTTGATGATCTCTTCAGGTCCCTTCCAAGCCCCCTGTGTTTCTCCTTCCCGAATTAAGTATTTGACTCTGGGAGGGTAGGTGACTGTCTTTGTGCTCTGCCATTCCAGAGATAAGAGCCAAATGAGATTTTAGAAATCCCAGAACAAATGAAACGTGCACCATTTTATCCTTGCATTCCTGGAGACCACCTGTCTCTATTCCCATCCCCTGGAGGACAAAGTTCCTTGTAGAGCATTTGGTGCCACTGAACCCTGAAGAGCCAGGCACATGGCATCTGTTGGGGCACTCAGTCTGGTTTCTGTGGATCAGAAGCATTTCTCTAAACGTTGGAGTCCAAAGGACTTTTAAAGAGAGGGGGGTCTCCTCGGAAAACTCATTACGGTCTCTTTCAACCAGGAGTCCAAAGTAAGAATCCTCAGAAGATGCAGCCTTCAGTCATTAGTGACAGATCTATTTTAAAGGCATGAGGTTGTGTAGCCGGGTACAAAGGCGGCTCATGATTGTAATTGTTGGGCTCCATTAGAAGGGAGCTTTCTGGAGACCCACGGTTTTTTTGAGGCACCACAGTCTACCCCCAAATGAAAAGTATCCTGCTGGCTAATTAACTTGCAGCACTTTCTTCTCCATTGTGCCCTGATTTTTGTTTTGTTTTGTTTTAATCCCACACCCTGTTTCGAGTAGGGCCCGTGGAGCCTTCTATTATTTCACCCAGATATTTTATGACAAGCAGCTTCAGTCCCCCACTCACTCTGATTTCATTGCTTTCATCTTACTTTTTTTTTCCTTATTCTCATCTGCAAGAGAGGGGAGATTTTTTTGAATTTAAGCTCTCGTCTCCTTTTCCAGGATCATGAAACTCTGTGATTCTCGGAAGACTTATCTCACCCTGTTTTTTTAAGCCCTATGTAAAAACACACAGTGTGATTAATTTGATTTCCATTTATTTCAACACCCTGTGCGAACGTTACTAAATAATAGAGAATTCAACCTCATGATAAAATATGCAGCAGTGCTTATTGCCTAGAAGTTCTGCTGGAGCAAGTGCATTGCCAAAGCAAAGTCAGAGGAACTTGGGGGAAGACTGGGAAGGTTGAGGCTGTCTTTCTCTTGGAATTATAACCATGACATGCGAAATGAAATGTAGGAGCAAAGGAGACCACGGAAAAGAGGGATCATTGTATTGGGGGCCTGACTGAAAGACTTCTCTGTTTTCCTTCATTATTCTTTGGTAATTTCTGACTTTGGATGTTCTAAATACAGGTAAATTGTATAAGCCTATAAGGACCTCAAAATGTCATTCCCGGGTCAGCAGCATCAGCATCACCTGGAAACGTGTTAAAAATGAAGATTCTTGGGCCTCACCTCAGACGTACTGAATCAGAGGCTCAGGAGCTTGGGCCAGCTTGTGTTTTAATAAGCCCTCTGGGTGATTCTGATGCGCTCTCAAGTTTTAGAATTGTGCCTCGTGGGAATGAATAGGGATTAGGGTATGATGGCTTGAGGGACTGTTCTTGAGTCAGTCTGTGATTTGTGAAGTAGATAATACTGGATCCACGTTATTTCAGCAACTGTTAAGGTCAAAGCATCCTGTTGGTATCACCGATACTAAATACAGAGCAGGAGTACAGCTAACTCTCGCTCATGGCCACGTGGAGAAAGATCAGAACGGCAGAGTGCAAGGACGCCCATTCTGTTCTCAGGGCAGGGTGCTGGTCCATCTCGTTCTGCTCTCTACCTGCCCATCACCGTTCGGCACCACTGTTTTGACTTCACACTACAGTTCCTGATCTTAGATTTTATTCTTGGTAGTTCTTGGTATACTGTGTTGATGGTATCAGAAGACCACGCAGCAAATCAAGGGTCAATGTTTACAGATGTTTTGACGGGACTAATTTTGTTCTCTTCCTTATTCTCAGGAAGTCCCTACCAAACCTTAGTATCAGTGTTAAGTAATCTATATAATAGGAGTAGCAACCTTTGCCCTAATCTTGGGAAGATAAGGTGGGAAAGATCCCTGAAAGGCCTAGCGTAATGTCTGACCCGTACAGATGATCAGTTATTTGATGCTAACAAAATTATTCCAGTGACTCTGAAACTTCTTTTAGTTTCTCTCCAATTAGTACCTTTGGAACTAATTGTAAAGAACCCATTCAACCAGAAAACCAGTCTTATTTTATTACAGCACATAGAGGATGTGAATTAATCAAGGAGATAAGTATTTGAATCTGTTATCCTGGTATGTTCGTAAAAAATTACTACTTACATAAATTTTCTAAGCACTCCTACCATATAGAAGATGCTTTACTCCTTAATTGTTATAATAGGAGACTAGAGCAGAAGCAGATTAACTTATTTTTGAGGCCAGGAGGATAGGGCCAGAATGCTCTCTTGTGCAAACGAAATAGAAACTTCTTTTTCCTTTGGCTCGGTCACCTTGGTGTGATTGGATACATACCATGTGCTATCTTCCCGGGTCGTTTGGCTCAGAATGGATCCCCAGGCCCGTGCCCAGGCTCATGCACAGATGCTAGTGGAAAAGGCGATCTCAACTGACTGCAAGGGCATTATGTATCATATCCAGGGCAATGAATGCAGAATGTCCATATGCGCAATGGAAGATCCACCATAGCATACTTGGGTCTATGGGCAACACCTTCCTGAACTTGAGTCACATCCTCTGGCCCAAGGAGTACACACAGGAATTGCTTTTTTTGGGGATTATCTGGGAGTAGGGTGAGCTATTGCTCTCCCTCCTATGCTACAAAACATCTACCACTCACTATTCCTTCTCTGAAAAGGGTGGAAATTGGACTAAATTCTTATGAGTATCAAGTCAACTGCACTACATAACCAAGAAATACCAATATGTAATAGGTTTTTTAATGCGTAAATCTACATTTTTGTGGGTGCTCCCTATAATTATTTCGCTCATCAGAGACTTTTATCCAGCTGAGACATAAAAACCTGAGTCAGGATGCAAAAAAGCCATTTTCTCCCCCAACAGTCATGGGAATCAGATTAGCTCTATGATTCATCAGGGCCTAGCCCAGTGCTGAGCACATACTAGAGGTGTCCAGCAAATCCTTGTGGAATTAAGTGGTATGAGAGTTAATTATTCGGCCACAGCATTGCACCAGGAGGCCAAGTCCCTGATAGATTTATTTTCAGTTGACCTGCCTGACATTTGGTTTTGCAACTTGTGTTCAGTTTCTTCCAGGCACCAATGCTACCAGAATTTTGCCTTTACTTCTTTTTCTTTCTTTCTTTCTTTTTTTTTTTTTTTACCCTTCTCTTTCACTGTTCTTTGTTTGTTTGTTTTTGTTTTTATTTTGGAGAAAGCACACATCCACCCACAAAATCTCTGCCAGGACCCTCCATACCTGGACGGTAGCAGCACTCAGCTTCACCTATGAAACATACCAAAGAAAGGGTTGATAATCACGCTACAGACACGCATGCCTTAAAGATTTTAGAGCCAATCCTTTGTTTTTCAAGAAAATAAACTCTAAAATATGAGAACTTCTGAGGCAAAAAGAAAGAGCATGGACCCAAGAACTATCTTAAGCAGGTCTTGTTCTCTGGCCTTGAACTCAAACAGTTGTATTCGCCCCTCTATTTTCACTTACTTGCAACCCTTAGGATGCTCTGTACTGTCACAGCCCAAATTTCATAGACCTGTGCTTCCTGGGGCTAAGCAGTTGTTTCATTAAACACATTTCATTCCATAAGTTTTTGAGGGTATGATGTGGAGAGGGGGTGAGGGGAGCTTAGAAACACTGTGTTTTGGGCCAACCCTATGACCAAGTGTTTGAAGTGTTTCTGAAAACACGGCGGTGGCATAACCAAAAAGGTAATGATAATAGGGCGGTGACAGGGTTCTAATTAAAACCTAGCTTTTCTATCTAAGGTAGAAAGAGTTCTCTTGCTGCTTCATTTTGAAAACGAACTCTACTACAAGTGACTTCCAGTAGAAACGTCCCCGTCACCAGATTCCACCCAAATGGAGGTAATAACACACTTCTGTGTGTTAAATTAGGTATCTACGGAGGAGGTGGGAAGCTTTGGGTTTTTATTGGGAGCCAGAAGCCTCTCTTCTTGCTCATCGTGCTCTAAAAATCCTGTAAGACACCAGACTAGTGACTTTCAGCCCATTCAAACAGCTGAACTAAGCGGCTCCGTGAAGGGTTCTGAGGCCCACGGAGAAGGACTAACAAGAGTCTGGATTCGCTCTGTTGAACAGACCACTCAGTGGGCAGGGCCCACTCTCCGGGCTCCCATTCATACCTCAGAACATCACAAACTCTGGAGTGACTGGGCGAGCACAGCTACTTTTTATACTTGCAGGTGAAATTATTTCTTCTTTGCCAAAAATTAAATAACGGAAGTGACTTTGTGACTCAAGATGGAGGAGTGCCTCTTCTGGGACATTGGTTGAAAGACCAAAAGGCTCGAAAGGGTGATGAGTTTCACGTGGACACCATTACATCCCTGAAAACGCTTTATTAGAAGCTGGGCTCTTTAGCCATATGGTAATTTGCATCCCTCCACTGGTTTGGTACAGTAGAGTCCTTGTTAATAATAATGACACAAAACCCATCCCAAGCATCTTTATTCTCTGTCAGGGGAAAAAAAATTGTGTAAGAAATATAAAAAATGCTGCTCTTAACTTTGCTGAAGTTGCAAGAATGAACTGGCTTGAAAGGTAAGAGGATTTCGGGTTTCAGCTGAATAATTTGGATGATGTTGGAATATATGATCTTGAAGGTCCCTTCCAATCCCGAGATTCTGTGGTTATAAATCCATCATTTTTTTAAAAAGAAGAACTTTTAAAGGTGTTTGCAGGGACATAACAGAATAATGGAAGGGAAAATGCAGAGAGGATTTTTTTAGGTGTTGATAAGCAATCACCTCGTTTTGCAATATATTTTTCTAATTGCCTGTTTGTTTGTGGCAAATGCTGTGTTGTAATCAAGTGGCTTTTACAATAATAAAACACTTCTCCAATTAAATTGCACCGTGAAGAATTCAAAGAAGAATAGAAGTGGTTCTTGCCCTTAAAAAGCTTATTTATATGCTTCCCTTATAAAACTGACTTCTTTTTCTGATTATAAAAGTAATATATGTTTATTGCAGAACATTTGGAAACTACCAAGGACTATAAATAACCCATAATTGCCCCACTAGAGAAGATCATTTTCAATATTTTTACTATTTTGGTGTATTTCTTCCATACACCTTCAAATTCATATTAATTTTTGATATTATGTATCCTATTTTCACCTGCTCCTTAAATTTCACAATATAATTGCACATCTAAACAGCACCCTGTCTCAAAACACAGCTATAGTGACTCATTTGTTGATATTTTTAAAATCCCACCTGGACAAAATGGACAAAAGATGCACATCTCCGTGGGGAAGGGGATCAAGGAGTTATTCTGTTCACTTGATTGATCACGTAGTGATCAGCCATGATAAAAAAGCCCAAATGGCCAAACTGACCCCTCCCCTAAAAAATCATTTAGTGGCCATGTATAAAAAGCCAAATGGAGACAATAAAAGTCATATAAAAATAAAAATTTAAAAAACGTATCTTTTAATGAAAATAAGAGCTTCAGAAAATGAATATCCAGATTTACTCAGACTGATGTTTCACCTGGGCAATTACTGAATAATTCTTTTTAGCTCCTTCTTGTGCCTGAACATCCAGCTTCATTGCCCTTAGCAGGAAATTTCATATACTCCCTGTTTCCAAGCCCACAAATATAATGCGTAAAATCACAAAGTATGTAATTCTGGTTCTGTATATATTTCCTGGCCAGGGAATAGCTTGCCGACATGTTAACTATTCCTTAGGAGTTGTAAACATAAAGTACACTGTAACAAACAAAATGGAAGAAAATGGAAAATTTTCCATTGCATCTGTGGTTCTGATTTCTTGCCCTTTGGTTCTTTGCTTCAACACTGAAACAGAGTCAGTGGGTAACCCTGATCATTGTGGCTGGCAGTGGTGAGGGAAAAGAGACCTTCCCAGGGCAGTCTATCCCACTTCTCAGATTACTATCTCTGATTCATCAAATCAGCCTTTCTAGGGGAACTGCATCAGACCGGTTATTTCAGAGGACAATAACCACTCTGCAGTGGTCGGGCGGAATGCAATACATTTATAACAATTTTAAAAGATCCCTCCCGGAGTTTTCTAAAGATATATGAAACCAGAAAAATAGTACCAGGTAATAGGGAAATGAAATCCTCTACTAAAGTTGGTTTCGTTTTTTCAGAAAAGCCCTAAAGATTTTAGCAAATTTCTCTGCAGCTTTCTATTGTTTTAGCTCTTCCCCTAAATAGTAGTTAATGAAGTACTAGATGTTAGAAAAGCAATTGCTTTGTTATTCCGTCTGAGCTGACTTTTTATCTGATAAGCCTGCCATAGAAAGCCCCTGACCACTTTAGAAATTGTCAGATTTTAATCTAAAATGAGAGAGGAAGGTGCATGTTAAGGTGGGTAAAAGAGGTACAAGGACTCAAGTAGGATCTGTCTCTCATTTGAGTTCTCAGACTTTTTTTAAACGTCTGACCATATGTTATTAGGACTCACTTGCCTTATTATTTTAATTCCTGAGTTATATCAATAAGTATAGAGTCAACAAGCCTAGAATGCCTTTCCTCTCTATATTAAAAACAACGTTTCCTACTTGCGATCTCTGTCTGTCAAATAAATAAATAAAATCTTTAAAAAAATTAAAAAAAATAAAAAGTTCTACTTAGTACTTGATTATGAATATATGCATGCATACATTTCATTTGATCCCCACTGTCCTTTTGTTACATGGGAAAAGCAGATACAAATTCTTATTCCTCTTTTCCCCAGAAGGAAATAAATTCAGAGTCTTTTAGTAAGTTGCCCCAAATCACACAGTTAAGAAGAGTCAGAGTTAAGGATGGAATCTTGGTTCTGTGTCTTCTGGTTCAAATATCATATTTTCACATCCAGATGCCCATATAGTATAATTTTTAAACTTTTGAATTGATCTATGAGTCTCACCATAAGCAATTTAACAGAAATATCCAAATCTCTAACACCGAAGATGTTGAGGAATTTAAATTCAGCATAATTATAATTTCTTAACTTACAGGTTGCTCTATTTCCACTAGTATTTTCAAAGGCTTTGGGGCCATAAAGATCCAAGTTCAGGTAGCTTCCAATACCAAACAGTTGACCTAGTTCTGGCCCACATCACAAGCTATACACATAGAGGACCAGTGAACTAACAAATGTACACTTTTAGTCTGGGTGTGAAAGATTATGCAAGGGGGCCATTAGAGATGAAAATATTTTCCTCTATACTCTTAGATTCAGCTACTGGGGGCCTGTGAATTAGAATAACAAAAGGCAGATTAACAAGAGTTAAGGCATACAATTTTTATTCCTTTATTAAACTGAAGATATTTGTGTGGATAGGAGTTCACAGAAAAGTAGTCAAACTCAAAGCAGTAGTTAGACTTTGAGGGCTTATATACCCTTCTTAACAAAGGAAAAGGAGATTAGACTTCAAGGAAGGATAGGTTGTGGGAAGTAACTAAGATACATATAGTGGCAACTAACAGAAGATAAGGATTGTTTTAGTAAGATCTTTTTATGAAAACACATCTTAACTTGCCATATCTTTGATGATAAGAGTCATTTTTTCTTCTTGGTATTAGGGTGAAGGCTGAGGGGTGGCATGGTAGGAAACATCATCCTCAGAGGGAAATTTATGCCTTACTTCTTTCAGGTAGGGAAGGGGAAGGCAGAGAACGTCTGCATCTGTTGATTTTCAATTGCTTTCAGGTCAAAATAGTCCTTATGCCAAATTGGAATATTTTGGTATTTGGGGGTGGCATATTTTGATCCCTTCATCTCCCCATCTGAAACTCTTGAGCAATTTTCACACATCAAAAGCCTACTTGGTAGCTATAGAGAAAAGAGAAAGGGGTTAGTAGCTGAGGGCTAAGGGATCTGCCAAGGGGGAGAACACAGATTAGAAGAAGAATAAATAAGCAGATAGAACAAATATAAGTGCATTCTCCCATATTCAAATTAAACCTACTCTTGGGAATAGGTCAGTTTAGTTAAATAGTTCTGTCTCATTTCTGGAGGCAGTGGTATAGGTAGGGGTGGGGTATCCCTGAAGTTGGACCTTTATATGGCGTGAACAACTGGGCATTCAATGAGGGGCATTTCTATGGAAACAAAAGAAAAAGAAAGATTCCTGATTGGAGCAGAGCATTAATCCAGTTTTTTGAGTCCAGAGGCCAGTCAAGAAGATTTCTATATATTGGGTGCGAAGTCTCTTTAGATGGCAGAATGAGGATCGTAATGGTGGTCTCACAGTCATGGTTATGTCCTGGAAGCTCCAGGACCAAGTTCTGGTAAACTTCCTGAGTGGCCCAAACTATTGTGGTGATAAATTCTTTGAATTTGCGGAGCTTCGGGAAAAGGGCACATTTAGTCCTCATTGACGCTAAGTTAAGAGGGTGGGAGAAAATTGGAGACATTAATTGCAAGATGGCAAGATCCCATTTACAAAGGAGTGAAAGAAGCTCGATGACAATGAATACCCACAAAAGTGGATTGTTTTCTATTGAAACACAAAATTTCCTCTACAATCATCCTCATGTTGATCAAAGATAATTTTCTTTGCAAAATAAGCCCAATTTCATGAAAATTGGCCTTTGGGACTGTCTAGGAAATGCTAATGTCACAAAGCTCAGGAAGACTTCATTTAGAATTCGATTTAGGGAAGGTGTCTAAAATGTCAAAAGGTTTGAACGTTCAGTCAATTGAGAACACAGATCACTGAGCAGCACTGCTAAGTTTTCAATTATTTAACGAAAGTGAAAATAAAATATTCTAAAGATAAATAGAGAAGATAACATGGTTTGTAAAATAAGAACAAGCAAAAGGAACTTAACTATTTCAATATTGAGAAGACTCCCTTTTCTCAAATAATCAAAGACATTATGATAAAGGCAATGTGAAGAACACAGAATCTTTATTTCCTACATGGAGGACTCAAGAAGTAAAGAAAGAATCTCTGTTTCACAATCTTAACAATCTTTTGTAAAGAATAGACCAGAAATCAATAAAAAAATTTTAAAAAGAAGAGACTAATAATCCAACACAATTTTATTATTTTAGCAGAGAAAGAAAGCCAAACCCTAGTCTTACATCACCACACTATTGGGCTCATTTTTTAAAAAAAAATCTTATAAATAGAGCCATTCAATCTTAGCCAAGTTGACCTCACAAGATAAGATTCTTCCTCTTTATCCTTTTCTTTCCTTTTTTCACAGATCCTTTCCAATTTTCTATATCTCTTCAGGTTTTTGTCCATTTTCTACTTTATCCTTCTGGAATAGGCTTTAAGTGACCTCTAACCTACTGTAGGGCAAAATTATTTTTTTCTTTTTTTCAAGGAAAACACATCTTATACTTTCCTTGTATACTTTGCATATCAAGGTTTTTTACCCCCTTCATTCTTATTGTTCCTATAGTTCATTTACATATACTTATTAGAATTCTTAACTCTCAGTAGCCTTAATTTCTAGTGAAAACTAAGAAGTGGACAATTGGGAACTGTCTGTCGCGATCCACATTCAGTACTAGATGAGCTAATTTATGAATACACCGTTTGATAGTGTCTAAAGATCGTTACCTCGTAGTAAAGCATATCAGTGTGGCAAAAGAACATGTTTACTAACATATTTTAGTCTTTCTGCAAAATTAAGAAGCCAAAAGTAAATAAACATGAAGTTATGTTTAGTAGTTAATATTTCAGTATTTTATCTTATTTGGTAATGATCTAGATTTTCAGTGAATATCTATCCTTTAACTTAATATAACTTTAAGTTTTCAAGTTACCAAAACTTGATATAAGTTGAAAACTTACATCAAAAAACTTTAAGTTTTCAAGTTACCAAAAAGTTCTGCGAAGTTATTTTTAAGCTGATACAACCATAAGACACAGTTATTCCTAAAATGAAATTTGTCAGAACAGTGACTCAATTTGATTAAAATCAAATATATAACTTTTATCATCTTAAACATCTAATAGTTATGTCAGCTTATTTGACTAGTAAACTCAAGTACATTAAGATGTAAATGGTTATTGTATTTAATGTTGACAACTCTGAAGATATTTTATTAAATCAATAATATTGAACTTGTTTTATTCAAGAAAGATTATCCTGGGTCACATGAACTTGAAAAGCATTTGAGGGATGCCTGAGTGGTTCAGTTGGTTGGGCATCTACCTTCAGCTCAGGTCATGATCTCAGGGTCCTGGGTCCTGAGTTGGAACCCCACATCAGGCTCTCTGCTCAGCCGGGAACCTGCTTCTCCCTCTTCCCCTACTGCTCCCTCCGCTTGTACTCTTTCTCTCTCCATCAAATAAATAAAATATCAAAAAATAATAAAAAACATAAAAGCATTTGAGTTAGCACCTATATTTCTGGGAGTTCCAAGAACACTTAATTTACAAGTGCCTAGCTTTTTCTAAGCTGATTTAGAATAGTACTCCTTTATTAACTTGGTAATGCCATCCAGAGATAAGAAAATATCACATATATGTACCATACATACATACATTCATACATACACATAAAATAGAGATTTAAATTTTTTTTAAATTTTGAGATTTTGGCCATGGGTCAGGTATACATATAGAGACACAAAATTCACTAATTTATGTAAGTGTTGGTTCTCATTTTTGTCTTTTTAAAAAATCCTAATTATATTTATGGCAAATGGACCAAGTCAGTCACCTGCTCAATATGCTCAATAAAAAACTTTTCTTTTTTTTAAGATTTTATTTATTTATTCAAGAGAGGACACAGCGAGAAAGGGAACACAAGCGGGGTGCGGGGGGGGGGGAGAGGGAGAGGCAGGCTTGCCACTGAGCAAAGAGCCCAATGCCAGGCTTGATCCCAGGACCCTGAGATCATGACCTGAGCCAGAGGCAGACACAGATGCTTAATGACTGAGCCACCCAGGCGTCCCCACAATAAAAAGCTTTTTTTTTTTCCTTTACCAGTATTTGTGGGGAAGATTTTAAAGATTTTTCTTGGACATGTGGTTTGTGGAGGCTGTAGCTTTAATCCCAGGTGGTGGTTTCAGTGTATCGAGAAGTTAAAGCAAGGTGCTCTTTGGACTGGGAGCCGAAGTTATTCCCATAGAGGCTTACAGTTCAAGAAGGCTCCTGTCCTTGAGCAGACAGTCCTGGGTGGTAGAAGATTTACATCTCAAAGCAGGAGAGAAAGGGGACAAGCTTTCAAGTAGTTCTAAGGAGGAGTTTGGAGGCATATTTGCCTATTTCTGGGTTTTATTGTTTTTGTTTTTGCTCTTTCTGGGACAAACAGTAAATTCTCCTGACAGCCTAAGCTTTCTTAAGCTGACATTATAAAAGGAGTTGGGGGAGGGGCGGTGTTTGTGGTGGAATTTTAAGTTTTTCTAAATCTGATTTGTGCTCTTTTGTGAAGGGAATCTTTTTAGGCTAACCATGATATTAGGTTGGTTTCCCCCCCCCCGCCCCCTTCTTTCAATTGGATCCTCCTACAGGTACCAATAAGACATTTATTGAGGGTGAAAGTTTTCTAAAAATTCTTTTAAATATAAAAACTTTTCCAGATCCAAAGACTGACTGTCATCTGGCTACTAATGATTTAGGATCTCTAAAGTATATCCCAAAATATAACACAAAGCCAACAAGCCTTATAGGACTGAATCATGGCTACAAGAGGCATCCCAAGGAGGGTGCAGAAGATACAGCCCCCATGATCCAAAAAGTCACTCCCTAAGAAAGCCAAAGAGAAAGGAAACAGAGACCTTTCTTGGCACGGGCAGTAAGAATGGCGTTGGTGAAAACACGTGTCTCTAGTCTTCAACAAAGTGAGAGGCCTCCAATCCCAGACTTGCTAATCTGTCACATCCGGCAGACCATTCTGACATGGTATTTTCCCAGCACTAATAAGGCAGCAGAGAAAAAGATGACAAGGGCCCTTTATGGGCTAGGATCCTTATTTGGACAAACTCCTCCCTCCCACCTCCCACCCCCCACCCCCCCAGAGCTGAAACCCTCAGATGGAAAGTGATGCTCTCCTTCCTTATGTCTCAAGTCCCTAACCAGACAGCTAGTTACCTCCAGAGGCAGGCCCAATGATCTGCACTCCCAGTAGGTGGAAAACCAGAGAGAATGCTGTCCTAGACCTAAGCCAACCTCTCAGGACCCAAATCAAGACAAAAGAACCTCATCCTTTTTTTTTTTTTTTTTTAAAATAGTGACCTATAGCAAAGTTTATCTAAACAGATTCTGGTCTAGTGAAAACTGTAAGCAGGCTCATGGGTCAACAGCCTCAAACAACAGCTCATGGGTCTTCTGCATATGTTTTACCCTATTACTCTCCTCCTTCTGATGACCAACACAAAAAGCAGAGACAAGAAAACGACAGCTCTCTCCAAGAGGGACAGGATCAATAATGGAAGTATGCAAACTAAAAGTCAGAAGAGTTACAATACCCAACATGCTGGTTCTTACAAGCACTTTCTCCTGCCAATCCAGCGTTGGAAGGAAAAACACAAGGCAAGTTTCTTACTGCTCTTCCTCCACCAGACTCTGAGCTGAAATCCAAGAGGCTGATTTGGCAAGAACACTTACCTTTGCTGGCTTGGTTAGGGGTCTGGAGATCTCAGCAACAGGTTACTGAGTGAGTGGGAATCCGAACCAGTCCCCACTCATCCTCATGTCAGAGCTGTCCGGGAGGACAAAGTTTTCCTCTACTTGCTTAGAACTCCAAATTAGATTAACAAAAGACAGATTAACAGGAAGGGGGGAAAAGGCAATTTTTAAAATATTTATGTGTACTTGTAGTTCACAGGAAAGTAGTAAAACAAAGAGGTATCAAGGTCTGGGACTTAAATATCTCTCTTATGGAATGAGAGAGGGTTTGGACTCCAAAGGATGAAAAACTGTGGGGAAGTTACTGGGAAATATATGGGGGAAGCTAATGGATGGGAAGGGCTATTTTAGTCAGGTCTGGTTATAAAAACTCATATTGAGGTTGACTTGTCCTCTGAGATGAAAAGAGTCACTTTTCCTGGTATGGGACAGAGGGAGCACCTTCCTCAAAGGGAAATTTATGCCCTGCGCCAGGCAGAGAAGGGAGGGCAGAAAACTCTCCCTGCTTCTGTTGATTCTTAGCAGTCTTCAGCTCAAAGTAATCCTGATGTTAAAGTGCCATGTGTTGGGGCAGCACATTCTGGTCCCCTTCAGGGTGACCTGGTCTCCTTCAGTGTAACTCATCACAATTATGCTAGAGCAGAAGTTTCTCTCTTTTTATTTTTTCAAAGACTTATTTATTCATTTGAGAGTGAGAGCACAAGCAGGGGGAGGGGCAGAGAGAGAGGGAGAAGCAGACTCCCTGCTGAGCAGGGAGTCAGAGGCCAAGCTCAAATTCAGGACCCCGGCATCATGACCTGAGCTGAAGGCAGATGCATAACCAACTGCACCACCCAGGTGCCCCGAATGAACACATCCTTAATGTCCTAAGTATGATTTGCAGGAGGCAGTGTCCACTGAAGAAATTAAAATGGTAGGTTCAGGCCAGTCTATTGGAACATTTCAGGGGTCAGTTGCATCTTTTGGTGGCAGAGATCTGACAGAAGCATCTAAGGTAAGAACTGTGAGGATCTGCTTCCATTCTTTTTAGGAAAACAACTTTGGTGGCCATGAAAATGATAAGCCAGAGTGGGGAGCATTTGTTGACCAAGAAAACAATTAAGATTGGGTTGCAATAATTCAGACAAAGAATAATGAGGGGCACCTTCATGCACTTTCAGTGGGAATATACCCTGTTTCAGAAAGGTAATGTGTTAGTCTTTATTAATCCTTTGGAAATCTTTGCTCAAGGGTACAATGATAGAGGTAGAGAGGTGTTCCATAGCGTAAAAACCCAAAAGTCCATTCAGATAAAGTGGATTAAATTGTGATGTAGCTAAACAAAGTAATACTTTTCACTCAGTGAAAAGAATTGTAGCTCTATATGTCCTACCATGAAAAGATGTCCACAATATAAGATTTTTTTTTTTTTTGGTGAGTTGCAAAACAAGGGGGAATTGGATGAAGGTAGTCAAAAGCTACAAATGTGCAGCGACAAGATAAATACTAGAGACGTAATCTGTTACATGATGGTTATAGTTCACATTGCTGTATGGTATATTTGCTTATTTATTTTTTTTTAAGATTTTATTTATTTATTTGAAAGAGAGAGATCACAAGTAGGCAGAGAGGCAGGCAGAGAGAGAAGGGGAAGCAGGCTCCCCGCAGAGCAGAGAGCCTGTCCCGGGGCTCGATCCCAGGACCCTGGGATCATGACCTGCCGAAGGCAGAGGCTTTAACCCACTGAGCCACCCAGGGGCCCCTGCTGCCTGGTATATTTAAAAAGATATGGTATGTTTGAAAAGTATCCTAAGAAGACTGAGATTACTTTTCTCACCAGTCCTAATGGTAAGGACTTGAAATCAGCTTCGAGAAAATGAGGGCAAATAAAATGAGTGTAAAAAAGAGTGTAAATCCTAAGAGTTCCCATCCCAAGGATATAGCTATTTCTTTTTTTTAATTGTATCTTTTGAGATGATGGATTAAATGTGGTATTCATTTCATAATATATGGAAGTCATTATGCTGTCTGTATACTTTAAAGGTAGAGAGCGCTGTATGTCAATTACATCTCCAGAAAACTAGGGGGAGGATTGCAAAGTGGTATATGCAATATAAACTCATATTTGTGAAAACAAAAGCAAACTTTTCCATTTGGCTGTGTTCATATAAAAAAAAAATTGTATCAAAATGCTGACAGTTGTCATTCTGATAGATGAAATTATTAGGAGGCTCTCACTGTCTATTTTTTTTAGACTTGGATACAGTTTGAATTGCTTATAGTATTCAAATATTACTTTGTAATCTAATAGAATACTTAAAACTTTCAAAACAGAGAGAGCTAGATTAAGGCAGAGTGGCAGCAGGCTTGAGAGCGAAGCCTGGAAGCTGTCACCAAATTAGATTGGAGATGATTTGTTATTGGAGGGATAGAAGAGAATAAGGGAGAGGAGAAAAAGTGGAAGGTGACACCAAAATTTCTAGCTTGGTATGTTGCTATGTTGGTATGATTCTATTAATAGAAATAGAGAAAAGAACAGGCAGAGGAGAATTTAATTGAGGAGGATGAGTTTGTGAGTTTCATTTTGGACTTGAGGTTGGGGATCCTGAAAAGGCCTTTGTACACTTGCCTTGAGCCATGCTACTTTCCTGCAAGTCATTAATATTTATGATGCCTTGGCCGGTTGATGTGTGTGTATGGTGGTGGGGGGGGGCAGGAGTTAATATTTTCAGAGATTAGTGTTTTTACCTGTCTTGATCCTTTTACTTTCCTTTCATTCAGACCCTGAAATTACTGCTGGAGGGAGGGAATGTGTCATGGCCTGTAAGGTTCTGTTTTTTTGGCTTACTTCCCTCCTCCAGCTTAGCCCCAGAAGAGAGAGAAGATTCCTAACTGTAGGAAAAGTGTCTTGGTCAGAACGAGTGAAATAACATGGCTATCCTGGACATTTTTTTTAAGGTTCCAATAAGTTGGAAAGGAGGAGGAGAGGAGTGTTTACAGGTTTGTGGGGAGAGCAAATAAAAAGACTCACACTCCATTCTTGGGTAATGCTGCTAAGGAAACAGTAAGATACCCGGCCAAGGCTGCAGGACCCTAAAGAATAGGGTTGTAGGACCAGAATGAATAGGTTCACCTCATTAACAGGAAGGGTGGCGAGAGAGGGCTGGAGGGACAGATGAGAGCAGGAAGAATGATCTCTGACGAGAAATGACTGTTTATGCTGACACTGCTGGCTTCACTTATAGCCACACAAAAGGCTCAGATTGTTGCCCCAAACCATCAAGGGTCACCACAGCACACCACAGCACGCCATGCACACTGAGACCTGGCTCTCCTCAGCAGTCAGAGAGGATGCATGCTTCAGGACCGAAGGGTTTCCTCAGTTCTCCTGCTGTCTGTCCCCCCAGTATCCTGGAAAAGGAAAAAAAAAAAAATTGCTGGGAATAAGATCCTAAAAAGACTGACCGATGTTAATTTTCTCACCAATCCCAAAGATTAAGGATTTGAAATCAATTTTGAGGAAATGATGGTATATTTTTGAAATATTTAAATTATGCACTGAGATTATGACCAGCTAGACCAGATAAGATGGAAACTGTTCCAAATCACAGAGCAACCAGACGTACATGTTCAAACAATTATGGCAAACACATAACAGATTTTTATCAACAGACACGGTAAGCAAACTTATGACCTTGCCTCCTCATTCTTGGTTCTCATCAATACGTACACTCCGCGCATACACGTGCACGTAATTCTGTGGGATACAGATTCTCCTTAGAAGCATATGTATTACGAGTAAGAGCTGCATATAGCCCCAAGGTTCTGTAGAAAACCTCTTTTTTAATGTTATAAAAATATACACTTGTTTTCATTATTTCTCCAGTTGTCACACACACTTCTGACCATGATGATACATATGTATTTCATAGTGAAACTGAAAGGAGCAACAGTAGTTAGATGGTTTTTAAGTCTCTTTTGTTCGGTGGGCTTTGGGAACTTTGGCAAATCGGATCCAAATTATGATTTGTCAGTCGGCTTGCATGGCTTGTGTTTGAGTCAGTCGGACATAGTCACTGATCAAAACCCAGGAGCTCTCCAATGAGGCAAGACTGTAGGAACATTAAATACACTATGTAAAGTCAAAAGTGTGCTTCAGAGGTTTGTGAGCAGATGAGGACGTGATGGCTAGCCATGGGGTTCGGAATGCGCCGCTGTGACCCAGAATGCAAAGTGCAGCGTGAGGTTGCTGTGATGTTATGGCTGCTAAGGAACCAGAGTTAATGGACAGAACCAGGACAGGAAGGCTGGGACTGGCATAGGAGCGCCAGTCCTGTGCTTGCCATTGTTTTGGTTTCCTCAATGCCAAGTACATGCCGAGTGGGCGGCTGCAACGTGATCACGGACAGGTTGTTCTGTGCCACAGGTTCCCAGCTCCCGAGCTGGCCTTCCTTATAACTCAGGAAGAGGGAGAAAGAAGTAGGAGAAAGGGCACTGCCTTATGGGGGAATACGGAGAGTGGAGAAACTTCTAGAGGAATTGGAATTTAGCTGGAAAGATATTTCTGTTCCATACTCATGTGAACATAGGTATTTAGTCAAGATATTTTAAATTACTTTGAATTACTTTTCAGATAAAATTTATTCGGATTATTTCAGAAATCAAGTCTGCTTTTCAAAAGGTTTTGAGGTAGACCTTATAATTTAGGCAGTTAGCCATACTACTAATAATCTGTTAAAGTAAATTTGACATTGAAGTAACAGAATAATGTAATATAAACTTATATCATACCTTTATGATCCAAGAATTTTTTTAAAAATTATTTATTTATTTGACAGACAAGAGATTACAAGTAGGCAGAGAGGCAAGCAGAGAGAGAGAGGAGGAAGCAGGCTTCCTGCTGAGCAGAGAGCTTGATGCAGGCAGGGCTCGATCCCAGGACCCTGGGATCAGGACCTGAGCTGAAGGCAGAGGCTTAACCCACTGAGCCACCCAGGTACCCCAAGAATTTCTTTGAAAGTTGTTATTTTCTTTTACAGTTTTTTATTGGTGGTGGTGGCAGTGCTGGTGGTAGGTTTTTTCCCCCCAGTTTTATTGAAATATATAGTTTATTCCTGTAGCTATGTAATTTATAATAGCTTATACTTTTCTTTGCATTTCAAAAGGACTTAATAATAACAACTAACACTGAGCATTTATTTTATGTCCAACATTCTTCTAGGTATCTTTATTTCATTTATCCCGTACCATAGCCTTAGGTAATAAGTGCTTTTTGTTAGTGCCTTTTGTTGATGAGGTGACTGAAGCACAGTAAAGCTAGTTAACTTGTTTGAGACCATACAGCTAGGAAGTAGCAGGCCAAGATTTAAAGCCAGACAAGTTGATTTCAGGATTTACAATCTTAAACACAATACCACATTACCTCTTTTATACAGTGGATGCTTCTGGAGGATTAGCTGAATGGGTTAGAGGGAAGAATATCCATTTTTTCCCTTTTTATAGTCCTGTGCTATTCAAATTTATTTATAATAAGTGTGCTTTTATTTTGTAACTGGAAAACAACAAAAGGATATAGAAGAAACACATTGTTTTAAAAATAGTGTCGGGATGTCTATTTTGGTCTAGTTTTTTTTTTCTTTTTATTTGTTTTAATTTTAAAATGATCCAAATGAAGACAGATTCATGGGACAATAATATTGTGACCTTTTATAAAGACAGAGAGATACATAAATAAGGCCATTTTAATGGCACTAAAGTCAAGTCATGGGCAACTGTTTTATAAAATAGTTTATTTTAGGTAATTCTTTGTGCTCCTTGATGTACTGAACTTTGTATAGGTATTTATGCATATGATATATATGTAAATCTTTTTAATGGCTCCTTTTTATTTGTGCTTCTCAACATGTTTAAGCAAGTGGAATCTTTCCATATAAGGGGCAAAAGAATGTGGGGCCTGAGACAGGCTGACAAAGAGGAAATGCATCCTGTCTGAACAAGCAAGAAAATGGGAAAGGAGAGTAAAAATTCTTGCAACATGTAGCTCTTTAGAAAAACAAAAAATGTGGCCATCATTTCTCTAATAGAAGTTGATTTGTCACTTTAAATAAAAGGCCTAGAAACACCAGGAGACTAGAAATGCCTCCCTGGGGCTCAGGCTCTATCTGTCAAATGGGGCAGTGGAATCCACTGCATGATCTAAAAACCCGCTCCCAGTTCCGCCTTCCTCTGAAGCACCCGGTCTGGGCTGCAGATACACGTGTCCAGCCAGAGGTATGGTTGGATACAAAAAAAGTTGGTCTCTTCTTTGAGGATAGAATAAAAAGCTTTTTTTCATGTATATCAGTAAAACTCTGGGTGAGAAAACAAAGTTTGGTGATGGGAAATAGTCCAGTTGATCTCTGAAAGTACAAAATGTGGTACTCCAAGTCAAATTACAAATTTATTTTATTTTATTTAAGGATTTTATTTAATATTTATTTATTTATTTATTTATTTATTTATTTATTTGACAGAGAGGGGGACAGTGAGCACATTCACAAGCAGGCTCCTCGCTGAGCAGGGAGCCTGATGCGGGGACTCGATCCCAGGACCCTGGGATCATGACCTGAGCCGAAAGCAGATGCTTAACTGACTGAGCCACTCAGCACCCCCAAATTACATATTTAGATGGATGAGGGAACTGGTTATACTATTTTACTACTGCAACTCAAATAATATTTCCACATAGGAATGAGACCATCTGAATGGGACTGGGAATAACCAACCAGTGTGTAAAATGCTCTAGAACTATTTTAATACCCCTCAAGGCCCAATTATGACCTGAAGATGTTGCTTTACTGATTAGCAGTACTAACTGAAAGTTTTTCTAACACATCCATAACCTCCAAACGTTTTCCAGCTGTATACTGTAGCTCTCAGGGATTGGCAAGGCTGCATCAGAATATCTCTTTGCCAAGACTTGTCTGCAAATTCTTAACCTTTTTTTGTGTGCCAAGAACAAAGCAAAATTGTTGTAAACTTAGCTGCTGTTGTAACATATGAACGGTCTTTTCTGAAAATGCAAATTAGACAAATAAGGATCATTACATCATTTGCTGCGTGCGGTTACATTTGGCTTCTGCTATTTGTGTATATATTACTTTCATACCTAACTTGATATATTTTATAGTGCTTTACCGTTTTCAAAGCACTTGCATATGAGAGTATCATTTGATCTTTTCTAAGACTCAGTGTTTCTAATGTACTTCATGTTCAAAAACATTTGAGGCTTCAATTTATATGGTGCGTGCATCATACAACTAATGTTTTGATTGTGGTATGGAAAATTTTATTATATCCCAAACTATACGTTATGCATATTTGGCAAAATAAGCCATTGTTGATTTTATTGCCACGTGAACTGGATTTTCGAACACTACCAAATACATCTGTGTGTTTTTCTTTTTAATGCCAAAGCATCATTTAATGGATGGTGGCTTGTGCCAATATGTAGGAAAAAAAGTATTTTGGTCCAGTGGATTGTTAGGAAAGATTTGATAAGGCTTAAGAACTGGGATATACTGGGGGCACCTGGGTGGCTCAGTGGGTTAAAGCCTCTGCCTTTGGCTCAGGTCATGGTCCCGGGGTCCTGGGATCGAGCCCAGCATCGGGGTCTCTACTCAGGGGGGAGCCTGCTTCCCTTCTCTCTCTCTGCCTGTTTCTCTGCCTGCTTGTGATCTCTGTCAAGTAAATAAATAAAATCTTTTTTTAAAAAAAAGGGAAATACCAGAAACTTTGTTTTTAATGTCTAGGTGATTAATAAATCCCTTGCTTCAAATAAAACTGTAGTTTGGGTTGCTCAGATTTTGTTTTATTGTTCTGTAAGGGAGAGTTGTCAATTTACATTAATTGTGAATAGAGAATTTATCAAGAATAGAAACTCATGGTTTTGTTTGGAAAGTGACTACTACACCCCCATGATGGGCAACATATTCTCTAGAGGATTGGAGAGCTGTATTGACGATCCAGACTGTCTTGACAATCTGGGGCAATAGGGGCGTATATGAGTAATTCTATAACTAAAAGTGGATAGTTTGGGGTCAGAATAAGATCACACAATTTGGTTTAAACCTGTCCGTCTCCTCTCACCTGTTTGAGACACAAGCACAGGCTGTCTGTGCAGTTACCCCACGCAGCAATATGGCGGGAATCTGAAGGGAGCTTGCTGTTCCCCAGCCGTGTTGCCCTCGTCTTGTCCTTGAATGCCTCAAGCCTCTTGCAGTTTTCTCGGTCTGAAGTCCTTTTCCCCACACTCTTTGTGAGATCCTACTTATCTTTAGATCTCCATTTAAATTCACTTCCTTGGAAATCTCTTCCCCTGTAATAAAGAAGTTTATTTCTCCTGTTACACAGTTCCAAGGACAGAACCTCCAAGTTGGGCATGAGTAAAGCTAGAAGAGGGAGACTTTGTATTAGATACCACGCTTGGCAGGAATGGGACTAAGAGTCAGAAGCTTCGTCAAAAATAATAATAATAAATAAAGAATGTGTTTGTGTGTGTTTCTCAAAGCCCTTTATTTTATTTATTTATTGGGGGGAGGTGAAAATTGTGTTAACCGGTGTCGTGTTCCTGGTGTGTGTATGTTAACATGTCTAGCTCTGTGACATTTACAAGGTTAAGGGCAGGCCTTCATAAAGCTTGAGATTTATTTCAGGAGATAACTAGAGGTTATCTAGAGATGTTCTATCTAGAACCATATATCACCTTCTGTCTAGAAGAATATAGTGAGGAGCTAGATCATATGACAGAGGGCTGGCCTGGATGGGGTCACTAGAAAGCTAAGATAAGATTTTTTTAAACTGTCTTTCCCACCATATTCACTTGGCTTAATACATTGTACTTCCTGAATTGCCCATAAAATAGATAAACTAGAAATATATGAACATATTACCCTATAAACACAAACTAGTCTAGGAGGGAGCATAGGGGAGGAAAGCAGGGGCTATCTGGAAATGGGACTCAGGACAGGGAAACACTGTGTGGTATAAAAAAAATCTGGGTGTTGGGGCACCTGAGTGGCTCAGTGGGTTAAAGCCTCTGCCTTTGGCTCAGGTCATGATCTCAGGGTCCTGGGATGGAGCCCCGCATCGGGCTCTCTGCTCAGCGGAGAGCCTGCTTCCCCCCTCTGTCTGCCTGCCTCTCTGCCTACTTGTGTTCTCTCTCTCTATGTCAAATAAATAAATAATATCTTTAAAAAAAATCTGGGTCTCAAGATACAAGGAAAAGATGATAAAGGGAAAGGAGGCTGCCAGCACCAGATATAAATATTTATTTTCAAATTTCACAATTCTGTCCTGGGCCAGTGCTGGTGACAGATTTTCAGGTTTTCTTCTCAGGATTCGTTCTTCATATCCTTTCCGTGCTCATTCCTTTGATCCTTACTGGGCTCACTGTTCAAAGAGCATCTCAAGGCAGAGTGAAATGACCTCATTGTCACCTGTCGAGGGGATGCTTGTTACTTCCATCGCCAGAACCTGCCAAGGAGGCTTCCCAGGGTCCCCGAGGCCCAAAGCAGCATACCTCTGAAAAAGTCCAGTGCTGGGATCAGAGACAGGGGAGATTTCTATTCTGAAATCCACTAAAAAAAAAAAAAATCGCCTAAGTCCTTGCAACAGCGAATCACAGTGGTGGGGCGACAAACTGACCTGTGGCAAATTTGGAGTGAGGATGGGAGTGAGGCTCAGAGTTCCCTTTCCTGCTGTTTAACTCCCACCAAAATGTAAGTTGCACAAAGAGCAAGGGCATAGGAAACTGTGAGGGAGGGGACTGGAGATGCCCCAGGCTGTCAAGGACCAGGGCATTTTGGGGACTATGGGACTCCACTAAGGACTGTGTTTCCCAGGGGCTGTTTCCATAAAGATGCTGGGAGGAGATAATTCACAGGCAGAAGGTTTTTGTTGTTGTTGTTGTTGTTTTTAAGATTTTATTCATTTATTTGACAGACAGAGATCACAAGTAGGCAAGAGAGGCAGGCAGGGAGAGAGAGGGGGAAGCAGGCGCTCCGTGGAGCAGAGAGCCCGATGCGGGGCTCGATTCCAGGACCCCGGGACCACGACCTGAGCCGAGAGCAGAGGCTTTAACCCACTGAGCCACCCAGGCGCCCCAACAGGCAGAAGGTTTTATTGGAAGCTGGGTGAGGAGGGGTTGCCTCTATTTGTTAAAAGAGTAGCATCCGAGGGCGCGCGGCTCAGTGGGTTAAAGCCTTTGCCTTCAGCTCAGGTCATGATCCCAGGGTCCTGGGATCGAGCCCCGCATGGGGCTCTCTGCTCAGCGGGGAGCCTGCTTCCCTCTCTCTCTGCCTGCCTCTCTGCCTACTTGTGATTTCTGTCTGTCAAATAAATAAATAAATAAAATCTTTAAAAAAAAAAAAAAAAGAATAGCATCCGATTTGGTGTAATGGCAGGAGAAGGAAATGAGGGGAACAAAACCAGACAAACAGAAAAGTCCACCTTAAAGATATGAATAGGATTTGGTGATCATCGTAATTGTGTTCCTAGTGAAAAATCTCGTTGGCTTCACGGAGAGTTTGTTCAATGTATGAACTAGTAGACTACTGAGGATAGGTACATTATTAAGTAAATCATAAATAAGTTTCTCATATCAGCTTTTTTAATACTGTGGCATTTTAAATAATGAGTGGTGCCATAAAAGTAAGTTACTATAATAGCATTGTAATATTTTTTCTTTTGAGAGCTTTTTAGATTTTGAAAATTCTTTCCAGATCTGAAATAGACCCATGCCTAAAGACCCTTAAACATTGCCGTATAACGTGGCTATTATTTTAGACTGAATTAAAGTTAAATTAGTTTTAAAAATTAATGAGCTCCTGGAGTTAACTGGAGCAGATCGAAATTTTGTAAAGGAAAGCAGGAACTGTTTGAAAAAAAAAACAACAACCTGGTGTAGCTTTGTAGTTAGGACTAGTTTGCTCAAATGACACTTTCACTTTAAACATTATAAACTTTTTAAATGTATTTATTTGATGGATGTCTCTTGCTACAAATTAGAAGCTGGCGTTTCATTAAGCTAAATGTATCATTTATAAAGGATTTGTTTTGAGGAGATAGGTATTACCTTGTAGAAGCAAGTGGCTTCAGATAAGAATATCTATGAAAATAATCATAATAATGAGATTTCATGTGGGATTTGAAACAAGCAGAGATTTACACAAACCACATTTCCACTGGGGGATCCTAAAATAAACTAACGGTAATGTGGCACACATGTGTGTTCTTTTATTTACTGAATTTTAAATTAAAATATCTGATCTGGTGATAGAAAGGACACCTAGAGCTTTCTGTCCAATAACACAAGAGACCTACAAGATCCAATCAAAACCAAGCCAAACAGAATAGCTTCACTCAAAGAGATTTGAAACCTGTGATAGATAAGCTTGAATTTTTCAGTCACCTTATTTGATCGAAGGAACTTTGTCAGAAGTTCCCCCAAATCTTTATTTCCTTCTTTGTGCCACCAGGATTTCTTGTGCGTTAGAGACACGAAAGCAAAATATGAACGCGGTAGATTTTTACTTTTATTTTTCACATTTTCCTAGTTGTTCTGTTCCTCTTCTGCAGTGTTTGCGGTCACACATGTAACCACACACACACACACACACACACACACACGTGCACACACAACTTTTCAGTCTTCAGCATTGGTAGTCTAAAGAATAAAAATGGAACCAATGTAATAGAGTGTATAATAGAGTGGGCTTGAGCCCTGCCTTGCCACTAAGTGCTGGTGTGAACTTGGATCACTTACTTCACTCAAGATCTTCACTTGCAAAATGGAAATGAGAGTACTAACGTCATAGGGTTGTTGTGAAATTAAAATAGAATGATGTAGGTAAAGCTCTCACCACAGTGCCAGCAATCTAGTAAGGAGCCATAAATAATATTTATTCTCACTATTCTTTTTATATAATATTATGTCATATGGAGATAGAGTGAAAATATTATTATAGGCTGCATCTCTATGACAATAAAAACAAAGGGCTGTATAATTTCTTTGGCTTTGTTAGTTTAGGCTATATAATCCTAAAATTTTAAAGGATGAGGAAAATGAAGGGGCGCCTGGGGGGCTCAGTCGACTTGATTTCTGCTCAGCCATGATCTCAGGGTCCTAAGATCAAACCCCACATCAGGCTCCACAAGGGGTGTGAAGCCTGATCAAGATTGTTTTTCTCCTTCTCTCTCTGCCCTTCACACCCCGACCTGTATGCATGCACTCTCTCTCAAATAAATAAATAAGGAAAATCTAAGTGATTGGTCAATTTGGGAATCAGATAGATCTATTGTAATCTGTTTTTTAGTGCATAGTTTCCCAATATTTAATTCTGTAAATGCAGAAGCTAAGGCATTGAGATTGGAATTATTTGTGGTCATGGAACAAGTCCATGGTGGGACAATAACAGTGCCAATCAAACCAAGCCCAATATTCCTTATGGAAGTAATTAATAAAGAAGGTACTTTAAGGTGTTTACATAAGAAAATAAATTGGGAAAATAAAAATGAAAGATAAAATAGATACATTAATATTTATTTCCATGAGAGAACTAATGAAAGATTAAGTCTAAAAAATTATTTTTAATATTATGAATCAATGACCTCAACCTATGTCAGATATTGAAGAAAAAGTTGATAACTTCAAAGATTTAAATTGAATGATAATATTTCAGGAGAAACAGTTTAGGCTATTCTTTTTAAAAATATTTTATTTTATTAAGATTTTATTAATTTGGAAGAGAGAGTGAGAGAGCGCACAAGAATGGGGAGGGGAAGAGGGAGAGTGAGAGAAGCAGACTCCCCACTGAGCAGGGAGCCATGGGACTCCATCCCAGGACCCTGGGATCATGACCTGAGAAAAAGGCAGATGCTTAACTGACTATGCCACCAAGGTATCTCCAGTTTAGGCTATTCTCAAAAAAAAAAAAAAAAAAAGGAAAATAAATGGATTCAAGCATAGCTTTCTAAAGAAGTTATGAAGTAAAAACAGGTCTTTTAACCTCCTCAATTAAAAGTGGTTCTGGGTGTGCCTAACTAAAATCTTCTTCAGTTCACTTCTATCTTTCTCCTCCTTTTAGTTCATTTTTGATGTGACTGTGAGAGCTGTTAGTAAATACATGGCAGACAGTTGGAAAGCGATTTCCTGAATAAGGACCAAATGATAAGTGTTTGTTTGAATATGTTCAGAAGATGGTGTTGATACTCTACAAGATTCACTTTATGGCGACCAAGTCTAAAGGTCCATCTCAATTATGAATATTTCCCATGTGACTTGGGTTTACACCATTTCAGAGAGAATCAGTCCCTTGGGAGTCCGTGAAATCACCCAAGGAACCAGAAGAATGTCAAGCCTTGACCCAGATCTTGGACTCCAAGTCCCCCTCTTCCTCAGCCACTAGCACAGTTTACTAGAGAGCCATGCTATCTTGCTTGGTGTCATCCACCAAGAACCCTTCTTTGATCCCCTTTCATTTATTTAAAAGGAACATTTTATGGGCACCCAGCATGGGCCAAGCAATGTGCTGTGTAGCTCTACAAACGCTGCTCATTTAATCGTTATTGTGATTTTTCTCTTTTTCGTTCCCCCACAACCATGTTTCCTCAAGTTTTCAACTTTGCTCATACATTGCTCACTTTCCACAATGTTCCCCCATCCATTCTTGACTGAGAAGACTGAAAGCTCCTCACATTTCCCCATCTTAAAAATTGCCACTTCTTGCCACCTTGGATTTTTTCTGTAAGACCATTTATCCTCCATATGCTTTTGTGTCAAGAAGAAAAGTTAGCACACTCTCTTGAAAGGCTAACCTTTCACCTTGTTCTCCATCCCTTCACTTCAGCCCTCCATGGGGGACCTTGATTCAACCTTTGTCTCTTCTACATCTTCGTGTTCTCCCTTTCTTATTTCTTTCCCTCCTACCGGATTTTCATGCATCCCTTAGGTTCTCTTGCTTCTTCTTCTTCTTCTCCTTCTCCTTCTTCTTTTTTTTTTTTTTAAGACGTTATTTATTTGAGAGTGAGCACAAGCAGGGGTTGCTGGCAGAAGAGGGAGAAGCAGACTCCCCACTGAGCAGGGAGCCTGAAATGTGGGGCTCCAGCCTGGGATGGTGGGATCATAGCCTGAGCCAAAGACAGATGCTTAACCCACTGAGATACCCAGGTGCCTCAGGTTCTCCTTATTCTTTAAAAACAAATGGAATTGAATCTTTCCCTCAAACCTTATCCTTTGAGTTGCCACCCAATTTGTCAATTTTCGTTGTAAATTTCTCAAAGGAGTACCCTACATCAGAATTCTCAGCACATGCTTCGAGGACCTCTAGGGGTCCTGAGAGTGTTCAGGAAGTCCCTTTTGCAACTACCCATCTGCTTGATGCCAGATTTGCTACATCTACTTCAACCAAAACAACATATTGCAACAGATTGAATGCAGAGGCAGATATGAGGACCCAGCTGTCTTCTATTAAGCCAGACATTAAAGAGATTGACAAAAATGTAAACCAATGCTTTCTTCTCACTAAAATGATGTTCCTTTGGTAAAACAGAATCATTTTTCATAAAAAAACTATGTTATTTATTTTAAGTTCTAATGGACTTGGTATTATTTTGAAATGAATTCCTAGATTCCCTACACATTTCATCTGATTTACCATTGAAATCACTGGTTTTCTTTTTTTGAAGATTTTATTTATTTATTTGACAGAGAGCTAGAGAGAGCACAAATAGAGCAGCAGGCAGAGTGAGAGGGAGAAGTAGGCTTTCCACGGAGCAGGAAGCCCGATGCTGGACCTCGATCCCAGGATACTGGGATCATGACCTGAGCCAAAGGCAGTTTTTTAACTGACTGAGCCACCCAGGCGCCCCTCCCCCCCTTTTTAAAGGAAATCACTGGTTTTCAACTTTCATTTCAACCAGAAAAAATGCTCTCCACCAAAAGAACCAACCAACCAACCAACCAACCAACCAAAACACCCCTCATAGTTACCTAGCTGGGCTGTGCAGGTGGATTTACCACTAATGACTTGATGTTTAGAAAATAATTGTTTGATGCTTCTTCTATGTCATGTATGTTTCCAAACAGAGGAAGGGAATCCCCGAGATGGCACCAGAGAGACTGTTTTCCTGGTGGTCCTAGCTTGCCCCAGTAGAGATCCAAGCCCTCAGAGGCACAGCTAATGAGTCCAGAGCCTAGGAAAGAAAGACAAGCAATGCTGCATTCCTTGAGGTAGAGTGAAGAGCCCAGAGTCCTAGCTGCTCAGTCTTGCCCCAAGGCTGCCTCTATGGAGCTGCTGCAAGTCTTTTGTCCCAAGCTGGCCAATTTTTCCAGATAACACTGTTCTCATCTTAAGCCGGGTGGTGTGTGTGTGAGTGTGTGTGTGTGTGTGTGTGTGTGCTAGATTGTCAGCTTTCTGACAACTTTCTTAATTTCCCTATTCTCAGTCTGAGACCTCACATTTGCACTCCTCTTGCCTTGTGCCCCCAAGCTCAAAATCTCTCTGCTTTAATTTTTAGAGAATAAACTTCCTGTCCCCCAGCTTGAAAGAGAAGGCTCCATGATCTGCTTTTCAAGGCCTTGGAGTGGATCTGTGTACCCAAGTTCTTCTCACTCATACTTTCATCCATTCAATCCTGTCCCCCTAGCTTTCCATATACCTGTTGCTTCCAAATTTTATTAATTTTTTTTAAGTAGACTCTACTCCCAACTTGGGGCTCAAACTCAGGACCCTGAGATCAAGAGTTGCAGGCTCTACTGACTGAGCCAGCCAGGCGCCACCTGGTGCTTCTGATTCTTGAGCCTCTACATGGTTCTTCAGCAGGAATCAACTTTCTTCTTGTTGGTTTCCTCTTTTATAGGAATATAGGTTTCAGCTTTTATGGCTTTACTGAGTTAGTTATTACAAATCTGAGCTTTCTATCTCATAAAATTTCAATATATCAAGATATCTACTTTTTTTTTAAGGATTTTATTTATTGGAGAGAGAGAGCACGAGCAGGGAGAATGTAGAGGGAGAGAACCTCAGGCAGACTCCCCACTAAGATTGCGGGGTTCCAATCTCATGACCCTGAAATCATGACCTGAGCCGAAATCAACAGTTGCCCAACTGACTGAGCCATTCAGGGGCCCCAGTCGTACTTACTATTTTTATCTCTTCTTTATTTTATCTCTTCTTTTATTTCTTTTTTCCTGGGGGTTAGTATCCATTATTTCTTTCTTCACCTTCATTTTAGTGGCATCTCAAGAGGTATATGGGTTATCTCTTGCTTTGTAACAAATTACTATGAATTTGGCAGATTAAAGGGACACACATGAATTATTTCAGAATCGCTGTGGGTCTGGAGTCTGTGTGTGGCTTTGCTGCATCCTCTCATCATGGTGTCCTGTAGGACTATGATCCAGGTGCCTGCCAGGGCCTCTTCATGTGAAAGCTCAAAGGAAGAAGTACCGATTCCATGCCCCTGTCATTATTGGAAGTTTCAGTTCCTTCTGAGCTGTTGGACCGAGTCTCACTCAGTTCCTTAGTGAATGTTTGCCAGAAATCACCCTTGGTCCCTTGTCCCATGGCCCTCTCCATATGTCAGCACGCTTCATCTAAAGTCAGCAATGGAGAGTTAGCTAGCAAGATGGAAGTCACTATTTTATGGAATTTATACACAGAAGCGACATCTTATCACTTTTGCTACATTCTATTGGTTAAAAGCATACACTCAAAGTGAGGGCATTACACAAAGGTGTAAATACTAGAAGGTATTTGGAGACTATTTCAGAGTTGACCTAGGGTAGAATGCATAGGTGATAAACACGTGTGTTTAAATCTCTTTGTCAAACCCCACTCTTTTTCCCACTAGAAAGTGGGATGGGTATATAGTGATGGGTATATACCTCATCACTCCAATAAAACTGCTCTCCTTAAGGTCAAAAGTGACTTCCATCTTGCAGAAAGTCCATGAACTATCTCAAGACCTCATCATAAGCAAATAACCAGCAGCAACTGATCTACTGTTTTCTTGAAGCATTTCGTTCCCTTGGATTTTGGGATACCTCACCTCTCTGATTCTCTCCCTCTATCCCTGGACTCTGAGTCTCAGGCTCCTTTGCTCATTCCCTCTTTTCTTCCTGACCTCTAAAGGTTGGAGAGCTGCAGGGCTCCATTCTCAGTCCTCTACCCTTCTGTAATTACACACTCTAACTAAGAAATGTAGTCTCATAACTCTAGATTCTGTCTTTATATGGATTGCTCTCTAATTTGTGTCTGTAGCTCCAAACTTTCTCCTGAGCTCCAGGCAGTGTCCAATTAGTATCTGCACTTGGACACATAGACATCTCAAATGTAACCACCTAAGGCAGGAGTCTTGATTTTTTTTTTTAAGAGTTCATTTATTTACTTGACAGAGAGATCACAAGTAGGCAGAGAGAGAGAGGGAAGCAGGCTCCCCGCTGATCAGAGAACCTGATGCGGGGCTCGATCCCAGGACCCTGAGATCATGACCTGAGCCAAAGGCAGAGGCTCAACCCACTGAGCCACCCAGGCACCCCAGATTCTTGATTTTCTTGTTCTCCCCCACCCCCACCCCCAATCCTGCTCTGCCCAAATTGATTCCCATTTCAATAAATGTCACTCTCTTCACCTAGTTGCTCAGGTGAAAATCTAGTCATCTTTCTTTGCTTCTCTTATTTCCTTTACCCCTATACATTCTCACTTAGTATGTCCTGCCAGCTCCACCTTCAACGGATAGCCAGACTGAAATCACTTCTCCCCAGGCTGCTGTCACTCAGGCTCACTCGCCACTGTCTCTCGAGTGGATAATTATATTGACTTTGAACTAGTCTTCCTGCTTTCACTCTTTCCCTCTACAATCTGTCCTGCATTAGTAGTTAAGAGTGATCTTTAGAAAATAGAAATCAGGGGCGCTCGGGTAGCTCAGTCGGTTAATTGACTGACTCTTGGTTCTGGCTCAGGTCATGATCTCAGGTTCATGACCTTGGGGTTGGTGAGATGGAGTCCTGTGTGGGGCATCATGCTCAGCATAGAGTCTGCCTGAGATTCTTTCCCCCTCTGCAGCCCCCTGTTCATGGTCTCACTCTGTCTTTCAAATAAATAAATAAATAAAAATATAAATATAAATACATATGTATAAATGAGATCATGTCACTCTCCTTCACAAAACTCCCCAATGACTTCACACATGTAGAATTCAATTCAAACTTCTTACCATGTCCTTCAAAGTCCACGAGATCTGGCCTTGCCTTTCTCTCTCTGGTGTCCTCATCCTCATCAGACATCCTCTACTGTCATCCCTTTTTTCATACCCCTCTAGCCTCACTGGTCCATTTGCTGTTCCTCTCTTGTACTGAGCTTATTCCTGCTGCAGAACTTTTATATATGCTGTCCCTTCTACTTGAGATGCTTCCTTATGATCTCAGCATGACTCATTCCTTTACATCATTGAATTCTCTGCTTAACTGTTCCCTATTTAAGGAAGCCTTCCTTGACTACGCTGTGTCAAATAGCCAACCCTCTGTTATTCTTTATCCTCTTTCACTGTTTTATTTTTCACCTATGACCACTTGGAAGTGTTGTCTGTGGTAATACACTTAGTTCAGTTTTTTATTGCCGAAGTATGAGCTTTAGGAGTGTAATACTTTGTTTCAGTTACCACTGTATCCCTATACAGCAGAACAAAGCATGGCACATGGCAAGCTGGCAGTTCAGTGTTGAATAAGTGAACAAGTTATTAGAGAAAATTGAACTCGTAACTCTACTCATAGGTTGCCATGTGGTTCTTTTTATCTTTTATCTTTTAATCTTTTTTCAGAGTAATTCTCCCTTTCCCTCAGCATTGAATAGATAATGGAGGAGCTATAAAATGTCAAGGCTTTAATTCACCACATGACTAGTTCCTGTGTAACTTCTTTATATGTTTTCCTTTCTTTTTAAATTTAAATTTAATTAGTCAACATATACTGTCTCATTGGTTTCAGAGGTAGAGGTCAGTGATTCATCAGTCTTATGTCACACCCAGTGCTCATTCCATCATGTGCCCTCCTTAACAATTTTCTTCTTTTTTTCAAGATTTTATTTCTTTATTTGACAGAGATTACAAGTAGGCAGGCAGAGAGAGAGGGAGAAGCAGACTCCCCAGCGAGCAGGGAGCCCAACTCGAGGATCGATCCCAGGACCCTGAGATCATGACCTGAGCCGAAGGCAGAGGCTTGACCCACTAAGTCACCCAGGCGCCCCTCACGCGCCCTACGTAATGGCCATCACCCAGTTGCCCCAACCTGGGTAACTTTCACTGAAATCTGTATTGTGAAGGATTCTGTGGCTCACTCCAAACCTGGCTTCCATTTACAATTTGAATAAAAACATGGCAGGCAGATTCTGCCATTAAATAACTGACTGACACATTTGACAACTGTAACTTTAGAGAATAATCCTGAGCATTCCTTTTTAAGCACCATTTTCAATAATAAATTAAGATCTTTACATTTTAGACTGACAATGACTTGGATAATCATGTACTTGAATTTAAATCTATCTCACAGGTCTCTCAGCACTGATATGCAGTTCCATTCCTTCCTACTTCTCTCTTAAGTTCCATATCCATTCCACATAGGAAGTTTCCTGGTAACCAGATCCACAAATAATACTTGTATAAAGTTGTTCTAGTAAAAGTTAGGCTTTTTATTTTAGCAATTATTTTCATATCTCCCAGACTGTCTATTAATAGCCATTGGATATTTGGGGCTTAAAAATCATATTTGGGAGATACTTACTGTCTGAGATTCAGTGGAAATTTAGTGCCATGGAATCCTAGGGAAATTTCTGAAAAGCAAATCTAGAGAAAGGGAGAGAAAGTAGGAAATTGAGAATATCCTGTAATCTGCTGAAAGATTTTCCTAATTCAGGGGAAAAAAAAAAACCCAGTCACTTGTAAGTACTTCTAAGAAAACCATCATTTTCTTCACTTTTATATGCTTCTTTCTACTTTTTAAAAATTTTTCCCTAAAAATTAAGCACTAGTGCTTAATTAGTTTTAAAGGAGAGATTGCTCTGTTAATTTAGCCAAGAATAGGGAAGTTTCTTACTGTTTCTTTTCAAACATTTCAGTCAGAGTTATTAAAAGAAGAATCTAAAAAAGGGAAACTATGCAAGTTGAATAAAAAAAACCATTTTCAAATGTTATTGCGACAGTGTAAAATGATACGGATTGATCAAATATCTGGAAACATTTGAAACTTTTGGAATGGTTTTAGTATTACTTAGGGTATTGTATAGACACCATCTTAGGTAACTTTTTAAGATATAGGATTTTAAAATTCTCAACTTTAATTTATGCAATTATAAAATGAAAAGTGAAAAATAATATCTACAGCCTAGAATTATAGTGAAGATTAAATAACACTGTGATATATGAAAACTTTAGCTCCATGCCTGGCATACAGGTCAATGCCAGTGATTGCCAAGTAAGTGGTTATAAGTAAGTGCCAGTAAGTGATTGCCAAATGCAAATAAAATTCTCCAAACAAAATTATATTTTAATAGAGTGACTATAACGTATGGACCCATACAAGCACATTTGAGAATGAAGAAAGGTGCTATTCAGAATTACACCTGGTATCATAGGTATAAACCAACATGGTCCTGGACATACTAGAATGTGTGTGTGTGTGTGTGTGTGTGTGTGTGTTTTATCAATAATCATTATCATAGCAAGCAATAAGCTTTCTCTTTTTCAGAGACAAACACAAGACAAGCAGAGCCTTGATTCAATTGTATACCAGTAATTCGCCAAAATGTCAAGAAATTATGTTTATTAGGCTTATGATTTAATCAGAGGTTGTGTTTACTACAGTAAAAATCACCCAAGATTCTTCAAATATGTCCACAAGCTAAGTTGGCTTATATCCACTCTTCTTATATATCAGAAAATTCCCCAAGATTTTATTGTCTGCCTGATTGAAGCTATTATGTGATCCAAATGTTTTGAAACTGCTTGTTTTTTTTTTTTCTTTCCAGAAATGTCCAATCAGAAATTAAAATGGCACTTAATGAGAACAAAACATGTTTTCACTTGAGATGCAATTAAACCAACTTGGAGAAACAGGGAGTTTCTAACTAAGGTGAAAACAGCTGTGTTTATCAAGCTGCTCTTAATGATATTAGGATTTCTCTTAGAAACATTTGCTTTAAGATATATCATTTTCTAAATTATGCTATTTTCATTACAATTTCTTTTAAGTCACATTGTTTCTTTAAAATACTGATCATGTATTAATAGAAATTTCATGAAGAGTTTTTTATAAAGAATTGTATGTAGAGGGTTTCCCAGCAAAAATTTCATTCATGACTAGATATCATTTATTCATGATTATGGTAATATTTTAATTTTTAAAATGCCTTAAGAAAGAAATAATTTCTGCATAAATTTAAAAATTTTCCCAAAAGGCACAAATTGCAGATAATATCCATAGTCTAGGAAAAAAATTTTCCATATGTTGCTCATTTTTTTCCATGCTTATTTGTATGTTTGGCATTTTATAAATGCAACCTATGTCTTAGTTTACTACATGGTGGCATGACTTCCTGATGTTTTTCTAAAACCTAAAAAAAGAATGCTTCCATTTTCACATTTAATATTTTGTCTTGATTTTCACAGTTTAGGTCCATAACATTGGAAAAATAACAAATATTTTCTTATGTGTACATAAATGCATATATACAAACAATAGAGGAAATACGCAATTTCCTAGGATAATAACATTTGAAGACGTCATTACCAACAACAACAACAAAAACATTACTGCTGTTAAGAGCTTGACCTTGAAAGTATAATCCTAAACTCCTCTGTTTAGAAGTAGCATGTAATCAGGATATGAAACGCTAGAAATTTAAGTAGCATAAGAGTGACTTGGATTACTTATGTAGCTCTAAGACACCTTAATTTTAGGCTAGATCTACATTGGGCAATTAGTTAAATGTCTTTATGGGTTAACTGATTCTAGGGAATTTAACTTGAATGGTTAGCTCAACTGTGTGTTATTTTCTTCCTTTGATATACTCACAGAACAGACTTTTAGAATCATGTAGAAGCTGAGATAATCTCTTTTGAATTAATGTTGTGTTACTACCATTAAACTTCTTTAATCCAAAATAATGATCTTAACTCTATCCCAAAATAATTACCTTAAATCTGATACATAAAGCAGTTTTAAAGAGGAAATGATTAGGATGTATCACAACTGAACACTACAAATTAACTGAACACCTAACAAATGGGCTCATTTATTAGCCATCAAAATTTTCAATATACCTAACAGACCAAAAGTGCTAAATTCAGTACCAATGAAAGATATAAAATTTTGGTAATGTAGAATCTGCCCTCAAAGAACTTAACACCTCTTTATGTGTAAATTTAATATATATTCATCATTAGGAAGGCAGATAGATCTTTGATCAGTGACATTTGAGCTGTATACTCAGGCCTGGTCCTTATTTTCTAGCATTCGCAATGGGAGGAAGAAAGATTAGGCCTATGAATAATGTTTAAAATACTAATTACTGGGGCGCCTGGGTGGCTCAGTGGGTTAAAGCCTCTGCCTTCGGCTCAGGTCATGATCCCAGAGTCCTGGGATCGAGCCCCGCATTGGGCTCTCTACTCGGCAGGGAGCCTGCTTCCTCCTCTCTCTCTCTGCCTGCCTCTCTGCCTACTTGTGATCACTGTCTGTCAAATAAATAAATAAAATCTTAAAAAAAAAAATAAAATATTTATTTATAAAATAAATAAAATATTAATTACTTTTGTACTCCGGACCATTTTTAACTAGAACTGTAAGTAGAACTATAATTTTGACAGTTTGAGTTACTGCACTAGTGAACAAACAGATGTCGTTCTCATAACCACAGAATGAGGACATTCTCTGTACCAGCCATTTGCCTCTTGCCCAGGAACTCAGAGAAGCTTTGAGAACGCATGTGCTAAAAATGTGGCAAGGTGAGGATGTTCTCTGTGACGAGAATGGGAGGATGGTCTAAATCATGTAGGGCAGGTAATACAAAACCATGACTTGAAAAATTAAACAACAACAACAACAAAAAAAAAAACCACCAAAACCCTATTTAGTCAGATGCCAACATAGCAAACCCTAACTGTTAACTTGTCTGCATTTTTACTCTGTTTCTCAAACTGTATTTGTATCTCCTCAAATAGGAGCACATTTTGGAGGACCTTTCAAAAAAATTACCAATATAAGATTACTTCTAGGCCTTGGAAGGGACTCTTGCAGGTGTGGAGGGCTGAAGCCTAAGTTTTATTGGTTTTACCATTAATTCCACCATAGTTCTGATATTTTCAAAACATGGGAAGTGTGAATGAATACATATACATCTAATTAATATTAGTTCCATCATCACAGAATGGTGATGTTAAAACATTTAGGGATAGTTCATGAGTGGCTTTGATTGATGATCGGAGGCTCTGCTGACAGAACCGTGGTGTCTGAATGTAGTCTGAATTTTCTCAATGCATAGACCAATCTGAATAGTTCTGATCCCAACATGTCTTTCAGAATCCAACTCAACTTGTCAAAACTGTCTCACTGTATTCTTTTATTATCCATTTTACTTTGCCTACATAGTTCGTCTCCCTGTTGATTTAAAGCCCTATTATGTGATTGAGCATTCTGAGATTGTCCTAGGATTTGAAAAGTTTTAGATAATTTTGGTTTCTTGGAATTAGTTAACACATACCACGACTTTCACAGAAAAAGACATTGGAGCCGAAGTGGCTTTAGGGAAATGTTTTATGATTTAATGAGGTTGGGGAAAGGAGATAAGTTCATCTACTTGTAGTAACATAGTAAATCTTGCTGAAAGGAACTTTTTCTAAACAGCAAAGCTATAATTTCACTCCAGCTGATTTTGTGGACTTGAAACACTTTCCTCTACTTTCCTGTCTCCTAAAAGAAATTTCCATTTGGGTTATTCGTACAGATCAAAAGATAAAAACATACGTATGAAAGCAAAAAAGGCAAGGTTAAACACAGTCCTTACCCATGCCAAAAATTTTGCTGCTTCAGGACCATGGACCTTCCTTAGGAACATGAACACATTTCCCTGGTGAATCCTTAGGCTGTGATATATTTTTTACTTAAATTGTTAGTATTTATAGAAAAGTTCTTTATGTCCACCATGAACACACATCAAAGTTTATATAACATTCATCCCTATGACAGGTGCTTTATCTTACTGATTATCTTGGCAGAAAACATTTACCAAAAATATCCCCATGAGAGATAAAAACAAACCCTCACCCTCCAAAAATAGAAAAAAAGCCACAACTCTTTAGGTCCCCCTTGGACCTGTGGAGAGGCTCATAAACCTCCTTGGAGTCCATCTGATGTCTGCGAGCCTGGCCGAAGCTCAAAGAAAGGGTTGGAGACGGGATAATCCACAAACAGAGGAGTGAGGATTGCTGAGTCGGGGTTCATCGGCTATCTGTGAAAATTTCCAAATCAATTCCCTGCGTGCCTTGTTTTATCCTCCCCAAAACCAAGCTTTATAATCTAGTATGTAAAATATAATATAAGAGGACATTTCGACCCTGGAAAGCACCTTGTGGACATCTTGTCAGTTACTGACTTCCTCATTTTACTGATGAAGGGAGTCAAGGCTGGGAAAGTGAAATGGCCCCCACTCCCTACCCTCCTGCCCAGGTCCAGAGAGCTGGGGAGTGACAGAGCTGGGAGAGTCACTCCAGACACCAAACTGTCTTCTTCCTTGTCCTCTCCCACCTATCCTGTGCTGTCTGAAGCATTATGCAAATTAAAGTGTCTTTATAACTGCATGAGCTTTTAATTGCTGTGTCACAAATTACCCCAATCTTAGAGTCTGAAAACAATACTCATCTATTAGCGCTCAGTTTTGTCAGTCAAAGTCTGGACATTGGCATGACTGGGTCCTCTGCTCAGGGGCTTACAAAGCTGAAATTGAGGTATCGACTGGGCTCTGTTCCAACCTGGAGCTTACATCTTCCTCCAGGATCAGTGAGGTTGCTGGCAGGTGTTAATTCCTTGTGGTGGTAGTACTGAGGTCCCCATTCTGCTGACTGTCGGCTAAGGATGGCTCTAAGCTCCTAGGGGCCACCCTCCATTCTTAGGCAAGTGACCCTCTCAGTATATGACAGCAGCTACTTCAAAGCCAGCAGGGTGATCTTTCTCTTGAGAAAAGGCCAAGCCCTTCTTTTAGGACCTCACTTGATTAGGCCAGACCCACCCAGGAGGATATCACTCTTGGTTAGCTCAAAGTCAACTGATGGATAACCCAGTCACAGGAGTGGTACTCCATAATATCAGTTAAGTCCCAGCCATACTCAAAGCAGGGCATCAGGAAGGGTGTCTACACCAGTACACAGGAATCTTATAATCAGTATTAGAATTCTGTTTACTAAATGGGTAATATTCCATTCATTCAAGTACTAGTTTTCATATTTAACTTTTTCCTTTATGCTGCCTCCCACTGAGCCACTTCAGAATTATCTGGCCTATAGAAAAGCCAAAAACGGTTGATGAGAAGAGGCAAATTAGGAACAGTGTGGTGAAAACTTCAGATCCCTAAAAATCAAAAGTGACTTTTATTGGTCTTGTTTATTCTTTGTAGCCTTAAGTGCTGATGGTGTGGAGTAACCCAGAACTATCTATTCAGTACTTACCAAATCGTAATTCTTTTGGCATAAAGCTCCTTTTAGTGAAGTTGGCTTGGATTCAGAGATGTTTGGGGAAACCTAGCCTCGGTTGGCAGCAGCTGGGCGTCAGGGGACAGTGATAATGAGGAGAGGCGCTATATTCCTAGTGCCAACTCCAAGCCAGACACTTGACTCACATGAGCCCATTTAATCCTCCGAACAGTGACCGGTCACAATAAGAATTATAATCCCCATTTTACTGACGAGCAGACAGCTGTGAAGCAGGATCAGCATTCAGAGCTCTGTCTGACTCATAGGTGTTTTCTCATAGACAGTCTTCACTTCCTCAGGCTTCTGTTCCTCAGGCTTCTGTTCCTCAGGTTTCTTTTCCTCAGGCTTCCGTCCAGGCCTACAGCGGAGACTGTGACCCTCAGTGACTCTCAAGACTCATGGGCAGGGATTGGGGGAGGGTAGATGGGGCTACTGAGTGACAAGCACTCTCTGAGAGAGAGAGATCAAGCAATCGAGACATCTCTGCTATATAAAGGGACTTTTTATTTCCCCCTTCCAGAATTATAATGAAATTTCCAGAAATCTAAACGAATGCTATACATAATAAATTCATTTTCCTGGGGCGCCTGGGTGGCTCAGCGGGTTAAAGCCTCCGCCTTCGGCTCGGGTCATGGTCCCAGGATCCTGGGATCGAGCCCCGCATCGGGCTCTCTGCTCGGCGGGGAGCCTGCTTCCTCCTCTCTCTCTCTGCCTGCCTCTCTGCCTGCTTGTGATCTCTGTCTGTCAAATAAATAAATAAAATCTTTAAAAAAAAAAATTAAAAAAAAAATTAAAAATAAATTCATTTTCCTTATAGAGGAATTTACAAATAAGGGCTTAGTTGATCTTTCTAATACCTCGTTATGGTGGTTAATGAGTAACAAGTGTTGATATTTTCATACCAGTTTTGTTTGTTTGTGTGTGTTTTATATGGCGAGGTAAGGCACTGAATGGGGAAGCAAGGGACCAAAGTGGATTCAAGTGTAAACAAATGCAGTGAGAGAAACAAAGTAGGCTTGTTCGTGAATCCTGCCAACTTTGTAACTTTGGTTGAACGAGTCAGTGAAGATATAACTAATAAGGAGCTTGGAAACGTTGGGCTACTTTGTTAAAGCCCCATGTATATTTGAGTGAAAAGTTAAATTTGGAAAAATCAAAAAACCCGTCAATGGCTACTGACTCTGAAGTTGCATTCAATGTAAATTGTGAATTCTTTGAACACATTTATAGTCTACTCATTTTTTTTTAAAGATTGTATTTATTTATTTGTCAGAGAGAGAGAGAGAGAGAGTGAGAGAGCGAGCACAGGCAGACAGAGTGGCAGGCAGAGGCAGAGGGAGAAGCAGGCTCCCCGCCAAGCAAGGAGTCCGATGTGGGACTCGATCCCAGGACTCTGAGATCATGACCTGAGCCGAAGGGAGCTGCTTAACCAACTGAGCCACCCAGGCGTCCCTAGTCTACTCATTTTAATATACATATACATATGCATATGTTGGATGTGTGCTTTAAGGAGACACGGGGATCACTCCTGGGGCATCCTCCCTGTGCAGCAGAGACACAGACTTGAAAACAAATCATTAGAACAACGTGGGTGCTAAACTGAAGGGAGGTATAAGGAAGACGCAGGCGGCAGCCATGGTTTTGTTCTGGAGCATCAAGGAAGGATAGACAGAAGAGGTGAGCTTTCACTTGGATCCAGAAGGAAGAGGGGGAGTCTACTAGGCTGAGGAGGGGAAGAAAGAAATTCCTAGTAGGAGGAAAAACAGAGTTAAAGGCACAGAAATAAGAAAAGATTTATCTAGTTTGGCATGACCAGAGTGAACCAAATGCACGGGAGAAGACAGGAAAGAGGTTGCAAATGTACGCAGCACTTAGATTGAAAAGGACCTGGCTGTCCTCTACGGAGAAGTTTCCACTTTATTGCAACAGGAATCCGATAGAGATATCACATAATGAATGCCAAGATAATGGCTTACATTTTAGAGGATTAAGTCTAGTAGCAAGGGGGGAGGGTGACTGGGTGTGAGCACAGAAACAGAAGAAGAGGACTTAGAAAAATCCAGTGACGGTATGTCAGGGGACTTCGACTGGGGGAGAAGCCCAGGAGCTGGTGAGAAGGATCTAGAGGTGAATGTGCCGGAACCGGGGCTCCCAGCTGGCTGGGATCAGGAGAGGAGAAGAACTGGGAGGAGAAAAATTCAGGATGTTGTCTAGTTTCTGATCCTAAGACACATTTGTTTTGTTTTGTTTTTGATGGGGGAGGAAGGCTTGGGGATTACTAAACTGTTCATTTTGAGCTCGTTGGAATATATACAGTAGTTGTATATATGTATATACACACATTTGTGAATTGCCAACATTTGAGAGAGTTGGCAGTGAGTGACATTTTTATAGGATTATCATGTAGTTAAGAAGAAAATGGTTTTAAATACTGGGCCATGAGCCAGCCTTTGAAAGACAGGTAGGGAAAAAAAAAAAAAAAAAGAATTCAGAGGAGGTAGAAAGTTCTGCCACTGAGATATTATTCTGAGGCCCAGGAAAAGCTTGCAAGATGATGTATCAGTATTCCCTAGGCATTAGGACTCAAAAGAGAACACTTCATGTGCCAATTAGGAAGGCATTAGTGAATTTTGAGGAGTTTCATCAGATTGGTGGTGAGTTGGGAGAGGAGGAGATGGATTCCTTCAGCTGGTAAATGAAAAGGAACTGAGAATGTTGGGTAGTAAAAGGAAAGGACAGGTCAAAAGAAAGTTTCCGTTATGGTTTCTTTGTTAGAATGAGGAAAGATAATGTCCCTGGGGGGGGAAAAAAAGGGGAAGATGGGGCGACCTGGCATAGAGATTGGCTGGGCAGGTACAGAAGTAGGACAGGGAGGGAAAGAATTGATAACACTTTAGTGAAAATTTCTTAGATAAGAGGGGGAAAAAAGTAATTTAAAAAAATGTAGAAAATATGAACTAAGTTCCTTCCATTGCATTTCTGAGAGGGAACTATATAGTTCTAGTACCCATGGTAAACATGCACTGACATGAATCTTAGCATATTGCTGGTTACTCGGGGGCCTACTTATGATTACAAAAATAAAAGAGAGACCAGATCTGTACCACATTCTGTGAGACCATCTTTTAGAAACAACAACCACAGGAAAAAATTGTGCAATTCCAAAGCAAGATAAATGTCACCTCTTTCTCTTCCTCCCTACGAAACCAGGGCTGGTTTAAGCCAGTCTCAAAGACACCAGTCTCAACTGGACTGCCATATTTTTTCTATGCCCCAATATATCTGCTTTATAGGATCTCAGAGATTTCCATCAACTCTAGGACCAAAAAAATATTACCCACAAATGCTAAGCCAAACATATTCTTAGATTTTTCACTTGGATGTCTGGGGTTCAGGATCACACCCAGAAGTTCTCTGGACCCCCAAAGGTCCTACATACTGGTTAAGACTGTGGGCAAGACCAGAGTTTCCTGCACCATTTAAATTAGTTGGTTTCCATCTTGCACCTATGGGAAAGAGCTGGAACAAACCCAATCTTTATGATTAAGCAGAAAAGACAACATTTTCCATAAGAATGTAATCTTCTGCATGGTTGGCCACCAGTTATTTTTTGGACAGTCATTTGGTTTCTGTCAAGTTAGCTAATTGTTCTGCTAAATCATCTTTAAGAGATGACTTGCCTTCTTGAGTTGTTAATACTTGTGAAATTATTTTCCCAAATGAATGAGAATTGAAAGATATGTTTTATATATATATATATATATATATATATATATATATATATATTTATTTATTTAACACACACACACACACACACACACAAGTTCCCAAACATATAGTGTGTTGAAAGTTGGTCTGTTGCAAAGTAACTCAAATTCTAGGCTTGGGTCCAGGGGTGGAGATGACTCTAACATTCCTCTGAGAACTTAACTCTTGGCTGTTAACCGAAAACTAGAAATCCCTAGTCAAATCAGATACATGAAGCACTGGGCTCTAACATGATGAGGACCTGAAAAAAAGGGGAGGAGGAGAGGGAGAGAATTCATAAAGATTAATAAGAAAGAAGATGTTATGTGGGAAAGAAAGAAAAAGAATGATTGTGATGTTATTATATTCCTGAGCCAGGTACAGAATTTGTGGGTCAGTGTTTCCTTTCATACAGCCCAGTTATCATCATGACATTATGAAGTAATCGCCTATGTGCTATAATCTGTTTTGGAAATGCTTTCCCCCAGGTGTCTCTTATGGGACATACTGAGGCAAAGAGTTGATCTGTTAAATTACTCTTACTGCTCAAATATTTGAAGTACTAATTCATCACTCATGACATTAAATTTGTATTTTAATATCATTATAAATTTCACAGGGGTGAATCTTTTCACAACAATGAGTAAAGTGCCTCTTGAAAGGAAATTATGTTAACCTTGGAGTGGATCTTATGGGGCAATTCTTAAAAGACATGGATGCATCTGCTTCTCTCTTGGCTGTTACTAGATATGCACACAAACCGAACCCCAAGTATGCATGGAGAAATCCCTTTGCATTTGCTGCACAGATACAAATGATGAGAAGGGAGCAAAATATTAGAGGATTAAAATGGAACTCAAAGTTCTAGTTCTAAGGTGGTTATGGGGAGCCGCTTACTGCAGTGACCAAATGGGGACTTAACCACTGGTCTGCAAAATGAAAAATAATTTAATGGTGAGAACAACCTTATACTATCCCCAGATAGAAAGGGGTCTTTAACCCTGTTAACAATGCTGTGTTTGCAGGTTTTCATCCATTATCCTTTTGTTAGAACATCCCTGCTAAGACCTAGCTGTTTTATGGATCTCTCTGACCCCTCGCAAGAATCCAAGGGAGGAAATGGAGCCAATAAATGTAATCTTGCAGAGGCAATTTAGGGGAAAAAGTCATTTTCCTTCTTGGGGTTTTACCATTTCACAGAAGTCATCACCTCATCTCCTAAAGCATTGAGAGATTATACTGATAAATCCAAATTTTTATTTTATGTGTTTGTTCTTGGGAAGGCTTATTTCAACAGAAGTTATCCCAAAGCGTCCTGCTTAGTATGATCAACGTCATTACCATTTTAAAATTTGGTCAAATAAACCTAAGTACATACACCTACTGTATGTATAGTCTTATATACATATGGAAAGTCATTCTATTTTTCCTCATTTATCCACCAATTAACAAAATGTATGTAATTGGCTATGATCAGAAGAGATGTAACAAAGAACATGACATTGTCAGTCTTTGCCTTCAAAGAGATTAATGTCTAGAGTAGATCATTGTTTTAGAAAAAAAAATCACAAAAACAATGAGATAATAACAGACAAGAAGAAATGTTATGAAGGAGATGCAAAAGTATGACAGGAGATTAAAACAGTTTTCAAAGGCAGTGGACAGTTTTTCTAAGCAAGTGAAATTCAATTGAAGCCTGAGAGATAAGTGGAATTAGGCAAAGTGGGTTGGTTGTGGAAAAATTCAGGCAGAGGAAACAGGAGGTACAAAGGCACTGGGGCCAGAAGGAGTGGCCAGCTTTAGAGGCAGGTTGCAAAGGGGTCTCTGTGAGGCAAGGAGGGAGAGGGATGAAGTATACCGAGAGAAGGCTGGAGTGAGGCAGGACCTGGCCCTTCAAGGGCATTTGATAGGATTCTGGGAAACAAAGTTGGCTGGACTAGATTTGCATTTCAAAAAGACTTCTCTGACTACTTATGTGCCAAAATAACTAGAGGGAGCAAGAATCCAGGTAGAAAAGCTTTACTATGGTCAAGGCAAAGAAAGTATGAAGGCATGGATTTGGGTGGTAGTTAATGAAGAGGGTTGAAAGAAGACTGAAGTAAAAATGACAGGACATGGGGAGGGGTTGGATGCAGAAAAGGTGTCAAAGATGATTGTAGAGTAGATTATTAGTAATTGATTGATAGAAAATGGTGATATCAGAAGCAGGTTTTTTATATTCATTCTACTCTATTTAAATTCATTCTATGCAAAACCAGTGCTTATCAGATGCAAAGCTTGATGGTGGGAATCTAATGGATAGCAAGAAGAAAAAGGAATACAAAGATTATTTTTTTAATTGTTTTATTGTTTTATAAGCTCACATTCAAATATAATGTTTCTCATTCCCAATAATGGAAAGAGAAAAATAACTACATATCCACACACATATATGTATACACACACATAGATGTGTACACACATCTATGCCTGTGTTGTGTAGGCGTACATATATGTATATATAAATTTGAGGTATTTGTATCACATGTACATCTGAATTATGTGCCTGTTGCAAGGGGATTGAGGAAGATAAAGGTAATTAATTAGTGTGGAGGTAAGGAAGAGAAACCAAAAGGTTCCCTGAAACTATGTTCTTAAAAGAAATTAAAATGTTTCAAAAACTATCAAGTCTTCTTCTTCAAAAAAGACTTTATTTATTTATTTGAAAGGGAAAACACAAGTCGGGAGGAGAGGGAGAAGCAAGCGTCTCCAACATGGGGCTTGATCCCAGAACCTGAGCGGAAGGCAGATTCCCAACCAACGGAGCCACCAGGCACCCTGAAAGCTATCGACTCTTCTATCTTCACTTTACTCCAGAAAAGATTTATGATACTGGCCCTATTTATCAAATAGAGTCCATAAAAAGAAATTGGGCACTAGTATTGAGCTATATAATCCATTTTTAATATATGATGTATCCCTACAGTTGTGCATGAGAATAATTTTAATAATCATAACAGTAATCATCTGTGGATACAATTTTTAAAAACCACATAATATGCATAACAACACAAGTGTAGATTCTACTTAATGCCTGACATTTTCACTTTTTTTTTTTTTTTTTAAGATTTTATTTATTTGAAAGAGATAGAGACAGCCAGAGAGGGAACACAAGCAGGGGGAATGGGAGAGGGCGAAGTAGGCTTCCTGCTGATCAGGGGGCCCCATTCAGGGTTCCATCCCAGGAGCCTGGGATGATGACTTGCTCAGAAGGCAGATGCGTAACGACTGAGCCACTCAGGCGCCCAGTTTTATATTTGTTTTTTAGGGGGATTCTAAGCTCACAATTTTGTTATCAAGCTGATTCTCTTCATAGCAGACTATGATTCGTTAGCAATTCTGCCAAATATTTGCCAAATGTAATGGAGGACACCTTTCTGGTCTTGCCAGGGCATCTCATGGGTCAGAAGCCTTTTGTTTACCAAACCCAACTTGCATATTGATTCTAACAGTCTAACCAAACATACGGGACAGTCGCTCACCTGTGAATTCTTAAGGCTCCTTTCATCACATTTTCCTCACAAGATCGTCTTTGCTTGTTTCAGTTTTGTGTGTATTCCTTTTGATTGCTTATTAATGTCTCCTATTCATAGGGAGAGTAGTATCTAAACTCTAATATAGTATGCACTCGTTGTTTACCATTATTGTAATGTTGCAGAGGGTGGGATATGTTTGCAGTTGCCAGAGGTGAAACTACCATGAAGCTAATAAACTTCAAGATCTCTCACATCCTAGGGTCCTTTAAAGTTCTTGGATTTAAGTTTGTATTTTTAATATTATTGGGTTTTTTTCCCTTCAAAAATAGCCCTCAAATTTTATGAGCCTCAGGCCCTGGAAAACTTTCCTGGCCCTGCTTTTCATATGTATTATAATAACTTTGTTTTTATGCCTCTCTCACGGTATTTTAACTTTATGAGAATAGGGACTTTTTTTTTTTTTTTCTATTTCTCCGCTATCTAGCATTTGGTTCAGTAGGTGCTTGATGACTGAATGAATAAGTCAGGCACATTTAGTGGTTGTTTTGGAGCCCATTCTGATGTGTGAAATTTTCTTTCACATTCATGCATCTTCATTAATGCCAACTTTGTTGCAAATTTTTTAAAAAAAATTATCTTAAGTTCCTCTATTTTTAAAAAGTTAAAAGTACCTGTTTAATTCTAAATTAAATCCTCATTACTGTCAGTATGCACATAATTTGCAAAAACTACAATCTATCTTCACATGTTAATGTTCTTTCATTTTATTTATTTATTTATTTATTTATTTATTTAATTTCTTGGGAATTAATTAATTTCCAAATGGGAATTACTGAGATAAAGGGCATATTCGGTTAGCTTCGTAGATTCTAAGAGTAGTTCTAAAAGGTAAGCCTCACCAAAGAAAAATGTTATGGCACAGGATTGCATTTATTTTAAGCTGTCATTTAATACAAGATCTCCATTTTGTCTTTCTTTCTCAAGTTGCTTATTTATAAATTTCCACTCTATTTTTCAGGAGTTGACAAACATTGACAGATTGACGTATGTTACTTGAGAGCTGATAAAATCTCATTGATACATACTCTAGGAGCTAAACAATACATAACAAATTAGGAAAATTATACCACGAAGATATGTCATCATTCCTAAATTATACAATTCAGGTTCATATTTTGATCCTCAAGAAAGTAAAAATATTCTTCTTCCTTTCTCCATCCTTTTTTTTCTGATCATTTCTAAGTTTTTTTAAAAAGGAAACAAAACAAAATAACCAAAAAACAACTGTACAAAAATCATTTGCCACTTCCTGACCATAGAGATGAATAATTTAAGGACAATCTCAAGCTCTTGAAAAATCTTATAAATATTTTAGTTATCAAAGAAATGGACTTTTATTTTGTTAACCTTTTACCTAATCATAACTAATAGAATAAAATAACCCTCAAAAAATTAACATTAAGTAACATAAAGGATAAAGACACATTTAAGCAATATATCAGTAGAAAACAAAGTTTGGACTTAGTCATACCTTTTCTGACAATTCAGCGGCAACTGACAACGAAAATATGACTCCAGAATCTAAACACTGTCCCAGGAAGCCCTGTCATCCAACTGCCCCTTCATCATCCTTTTTAAATGTTCTTTCAACATTTATCATTGCAATTTTCATCCTCTTTGTTCTCTCTCTCTCTCTCTAGCACATCAAACCAAAAAAGAACAATTACTGCATGCTCACTTATACTCAGCTTCCTCCCTTCATTTTCCCTAATTCCCCAGGCCAGAATATTTCCATAGGAATCCTGCTATTACTTCGTGGCCGCCATGTTTTACTATAAAGCTCTTGCATTAGCAACAATCTCTCCCGTGGTCCTTCATTCTCACTTTGGGAAAACCATCCACTAGTATTATAGATTCATTCAAATGGAAAATTATGATAAAATTGTAGGCTCTTCCATTATTATCCTCACTGCAAAATTACTGTAATAAGGAATTAATAAGCTATTTGAAAAGTAAAACATCTAGACCTAAAACAAAGCTGACTGATACTGCCATCCTTTAGTTTGGATAGACCCAAAGCTTTTTATTCTAGGATACATTTTTGCTTTATATTCTTCAATTCTAAAATAATGATGCATTTGATAACATTTATCCATTGTATAAAAAGTCTGTAAAGGGTCTTATATCCTGGAAAAAAGTACCTTTTTTTTTTTTTTTGAAAGGGCTCCCTTTTTCTGAAATTTGCTGTTCCCTTCTTGTTAAGCAGTGGCCTCTCCTGGGAAAACAGAGCTATTTCAGCCAACATGCAGATTTCATTTTACACTAGACTCTGTGGAATATTACAGTGCTATTCAGGTTTATTCATAATCTTACCCCCAATTTTGCTGTTCTTATAGCCCGGCAAAATTTATATTTGGTGTTTGTTGAAGGATCATCAGAAGATACCTGGACATCAAACTTTTTTTTTTTTTTAAGATTTTATTTATTTATTTGACAGACAATGATCATAAGCAGGCAGAGAGGCAGGCAGAGAGAGAGGGGGAAGCAGGCTCTCTTCTGAGCGGATGCGGGGCTGGATCCCAGGTCCTGGGATCATGACCTGAGCAGAAGGCAGAGGCTTTAACCCACTGAGCCACTCAGGCGCCCCCATCAAACTTTTTCAAAATAAATAATGATGGCAATACTAAGATATCTCTCAGCAGTTCTTACTACCCTGCAGATTAAACAAGAATAAAATTCTTTTTACTTTAGGATGTTTTGAAATGCATGTTTTTGCCCCCTCCCTTCCCACATATATAGCAAGGGGGCACTCCAGATTTCATCTTTATTTAAATGGTGGCAATTACTATATATACCGAGAAGTCTGGAAGCATGGAATACTTCGGTTAGCATGAGCTCCAGAGAATGGTAAATCAGGAACAAGTCCCTTGTAAGTTGGAGTAAGTAAATTTCACCTATGGTTGTTCATATTCAGCTCTTCCTGACCACGGCGGGAGTCTATCGCTGTAAATTAGCGTTCTAAGTTAGCCACAGCTGTGATCTAACTAGGAGGATGTGTTCTTTTCATGATTGTGGATCATTCCGTGGTGTGGATTACTCTGGCCTCTAACTTCTTTCCTTTGCAGCAGTGTGTGCCAACATTTTTCTTGATTTCACTGCTCTTTAGAATTCTCCACCAGAGGGAGGACAAGGGAAAGAGAGTAGGTTTCACTCACAGTCCCGAGGAAAGTTTGAATCCGACCAAGCTGGCGTTAATGAATTAAAGTGCTATAGCCCAACTCTACCTCTCCCTGCTAGTTTTCTCACTGGTCAGGAATTGAGTGACTCACCACCACCCCCACTTCTCCCCCAGCCATTGCAGTAATTTTATTGTTGATCGTCTTTTAACGCAGGTTTTATCAATTCCTTTGAAAATCAAGTTGTAGTGAGAGAGTGAGTTTAGGACACCCTCTCTGAAGAGGCTGGATTATTACTATATATATATTTTAAAGCTAACTTCGAGAATTATGGCAGGCACGTTGTGAAACACATGAACGCAGGATACACACACATTTCACGGAGCAAATCTGGGAAGATGGTGCGATCCGTCCATCGTTAGGGTTCCCTGAGCCCTTCCTGTGTACCTGGAACAGTGTTACACCCATATTCCCTTTCCCTTGGTTTGTCTTTGCCCTACGCGTGTGTGGGACTTTCACTAAAGTAAGAAAGGAACGAACCCCAAACTCTCCTGGAAAAAAGGCATAAGTTCTTCTCCTTCCCGAGGGTTCCAGAGCCTTAATTGGGGCCGGGCGGCAGGTGTCAAGAGTTCCAGACTTTCTCTCCAACGTCTCTCCGCGCTCCTGGGAGCGGGGCTGCCCCCGCAGCGGAGGAGAGCGAGGAGCTCCCTGGGTCCCTTCCTCGGTCTTTGAATCTCCCGGGGCCGCTCGGTTCGCTTCCCGCGACGGCGGCGGCGGCGTCTCCGCGCAGCTTCCAGCGACCCCTGTCGGGGCTTCCCGGCAGCCGCGCCGCGCGCCGCCGCCCCCCGCCCGGCCAGGCTCGGGGAGGGAAAGGGGCTGCGCCCGGGAGCGCCGAGCCCAGGCTCCTCCCGGTGGCGTGTCCGCGCCTCGGGGTGGGGGTGTGGTGGGGAAGAGGGAGGGGGCGAGGCAAGGGGAGGGGGAGAAGGAGGCGCCAGTCTCCAACCTGCGGGCGGGAGGTGGGTGGCTGTGGGGCAATTGAAAAAGAGCCGGCGAGGAGTTCCCCAAAACTTGTCGGAACTCCGGGCTCGAGCGGAGGGCAGGAGCTGAGCGGCCGCGGCTGCCTGGGCGATGGGAGCGCGGGCAGGACGGTGAACGCCTCTCCCTCCTCGGGCTGCGAGCGCGCCGGACGGACGCCACCGCCGGAGCCGACAGCGGCGGGCCCCAGCGCGGCGGGAACCGAGGACTTCCCCGGGCGACAGGAGCGGCCCCGAGAGCGAGGGCGACCGGCTGAAGGAGCGAGCGCCAGCCCCAGGTGGCCCGGACCGCACGCCGCGTCCGCGCCGCTCCCCGCAGGCGACAGGAGACGCCCCCGCGCCGCGCGAGTGCCGCAGCTCGGCCGCGCGCTCTCCCCCTCGAGGGACAAACTTTTCCCAAACCCGATCCAAGCCCTCGGACCAAACTTGTGGCGCGTCGCCTTCGCCGGGAGCGGTCCGCGTAGAGCGTGCGTTTCTCGGGCGAGATGTCCGAGCGTAAAGAAGGCAGAGGCAAGGGGAAGGGCAAGAAGGACCGAGGCTCGGGCAAGAAGCCCGCGCTCCCCGCGGGCGGCCAGAGCCCAGGTGAGTGCGCAGCGCGGCGCGGCTCCCCGATCCTCTTCCTCCTCCTCCGCTGTCGTCGCCTCTCCCTCGGCCGCCCGCGCCCTGCGCTCCGGGCGCCTGGCGCTGCTCCTGGGCGTCCGCCGAGCCGGGAGGTTCTGGCTCTCGGTGGGGCCGCCCCTCACCTGGGCGCGGGGCCTCACCCGGACGCCCGAACCCCGCGCGTAGGGTTGGGGGCTGCAGCCGCGACACGCGCCCTCTGAGGGTCCCGGTGGCGTAGCGCTCCGTGGCTCGGCCTTTTCCTTGCGCCCCGCAGCTGAGCCCAGCCCGGGACCCGGACCGGAGTGCGGGAGCAGAGGCTGGGTGCGCGCTCCTTCGGCGCCAGGAGGGCTTTGCACGGGCCCGGTCTGCCCTCTAGCGAGAAAAGCGGGAACGGGTCTCCACTTGGCGTGCCTGGCCGGTTTGGAAGAGCCGGGTGGTCGAGGGAGAGGCCCCGGGAGCTGTGCTCGGCGGGGCTTGGGGCGAGCGGTGTGCAGGGTCGCGGTGTGTGCGTACGTGCACCCTGGTTCAGCCCTGGGATACTGGACCTCAGGTCAGTTGAGAGGGATTCCTAGAGGTCAGCGAAGCAGATAAAATCTAGCCCAGTGCCAAGAACCAGGTCGGCTCCAAATAAGTTCTCAAACTTTAAATTTAGCAGTTCTGTTTTTCAGGACTTCCTTGATAAATACGGTAAATTTATGTTCCCAAGGGGTCCCGAAAAGCAAAGTTTATCTACATTTCTGAACCCAGTTGCTTACTGGTTATATAATAGGATGAAGCGGCAGTTGAAGCTTTCTAGAGACAAATCTTGTATTTAATAATCAGAACATGGATGTGATTGACGGTTTCACCTTAGATTTCCCTAAGAGGAGCTGACCCCTTTAGATACTGTCTTGAATCGAGCAAGCATCCCGAATATATACTTGCTGATGAGAGAGTGAAGAAGATGCTTAAAAAAAGAGAGGAGAGGGTGCAATATAAGGGCGTTTTTTTCTGTTTCTGCAGTGCCTAGTTGTTCATTGATCCAGAACCCTTGTCACTTAAAGCATCCCCCAGCACATTTTATAAAGCACTTCTGAAAATTTAATTCACTGGCACTTGGTAATACTGTGGCTGAGAAGATAAGCAGAAAGATTTGTCTGTTCCTTGTAGGAAGAAAACAAGATTTGCTTAGTCCTCTTATTGGCATCACTGATAGCATTTCAGAACCTGACTTACTGGCAGGGACCTTCCCCAGGTTTTGAGCAAAACAGAAATTGAACAAAGAGTAATTGTTTGGCCACTGACCATTGCTGTGGATGCTTGTATAAAAAGATACTGCTGATCAGATTCACCTTATTTACTTCGTGAGGGCATACTGAGATTGTCTTTACTTTTACCCTGTGTTTTGCAGACAGGGTATGAAATGGGGAGCCGAATTAGCAACCTCTGTGAGTGACTTTATCAGCTGTCCTTTGAAAAGTCATCGTGGTAAATTAAAAAGACCTTGGACAGAATCCAAACTGTAAAGTTGTAGGCATTTGTGGGGACCTTTAGGTGTTCCCCTGTCCTGCCCATGAACTCTGCCTTCAGAAGTTTCCATGGTCCTCTGTAGGTGGTCTGGTGAATTAAGGAGGAGCATTGGTTTGAAGTGGCATCCTTTTTAGGTAACAGGTTTGCGTTTTGTCAAGGGTTTATAGCAGCGGTGCCTAAGCATAGACATTTCAGATAAGCAGGTAGATTTAAGAGCAAGCAGGCATTTCTGTGTCGTGCAGATCTTATCTACGAGGTGGGCAGCTGTGTTGTGACGACCTAATGTTCTCCCTTGACACCGAGTTCAGGAGCTTCCTCAGTGACTCTCATTCTGCACTCTAGTCCACAGCTGCGATTTCCTCTAAACCACATGGACTGGTGTCTTTAAGTGACTGTTCTCTTCACTATCTTCTTGAGATGCACTTGGCTCTAGGTTCGTTCACAGTATATTTATCTCCCTTTTCCGTCAGGTAGTCCTCCTCTTTGGGGAGAAAACTTTTACCTCTTCCAGGGCACCTTGGAGGGGGTAAAAAAATTCTTTAAATCACATAAACCACTAAAGAATATGGATTCTTCGATTGATTTGAAAAGAATGGCCATCTCGAAACCAGCTCTGTGTGAAAGCACGCGGCATTAATAGTATTGCTTTCAAATCGTGTTTCTCTCCTTGTCATTTTCCTCATAATGGGGCTTGCCAGGGTCCTTGTCCTTATCTTAGGGGAATAAGTAACTGATAGGCATAATGGCTGTGGGAGAAACTCACACCCCCCTTTCAACTTTCTTTGCACTCAAGTCCTCAGGCATCCTCCCAAGAATGACTTCTGGTGCCATGACTATAGTGTTGCCACTTAACATGCCAGCCCCGATGAGGACCTGGGAGCACACCCAGCTGGTCAGGAGCTCCTGTTTCGTCTCCTACAGTCCCATGTTTCCCCCCTTGCTTAAAGTGGCCACGGAAACTGCTAGATATTGCACATGCAATCGCCTAGCTTCTCTTTGGATGTTATTACATTACTTCACGACAGTCGGGGGAGATATAATGCTGAGATAACAGCCTCTCAGCCCCTCAGCGTGGTATATTATATGCAGAGGCATAAACACATCTGTCGGAGGGAAATTTTCAGGGGAAAAAGGCTTCTTTAACTTTCATATGACATGTGTGACTGATATGTGATACATACATGGCTATGTTGCATAGCATCCACATTTTTATACAATTAACTGAATATTGAGTTGCATACTATTTGGGCTGCAGATGTTCAACAGAATTATCTATTCCATAATAATGGCTCTAATAGGTCCTAAGCCCTTGGGCTCATTGGTTCCTCTTCTTTGCTCAAAATAAGCAACCTCAGCAAATCCTGGGCTTTGTAACACGGATCCATGTAGTACCAGGGGCCCTGTAATATCCTGGGCCTCCTAGATTCTAGACCTCCCATATCCACCCTCTTCTTATTGATTTAGCTCAACAAACTTCCTATCAAAGCCTCAATGACAAAACCAGAGTTTTGTTTTGTTTTGTTTGCTTTGCTCTTATGGCTCAGAACTTCCTTTATGAATTTCCATTTGCTGATATGTTTTTCTTCAAAAAAAAACCACAAAAGATTCCCCCCCCCTTTTTTTTATAACCTGGAACAAATTCATTATCAAGCTAAGCTACGTTCTGGAGCTGTTGGGTCTCCCTGCCATCTTGGTAGAAGGAGCATTGGTGACTACATGTGAAACTTAGTATAGCAAATGGGGAGCAGTGGTCTGTGTGCTCCCTGGATGACATCACCCACCTGTTTCTTTAAGTGGCTCCCAGGAGTGAAGTGCTTGTAAACATTCTTGGATGTAAAGTGTGCTGTCACTAGCAGGGCGGCGTGTATTTACAGAGCAGGAGGAATGTCCAGTGATCTCTTTCAACCTGGTTACTTCTGGCCACTGACCTTCTGTGATTACTCAAAACACTAAGTCTTATTTATAGGATGAATTGGGATTTCTTTTGAAGAATTATTTTGAAACAGAAAGAGAGGGAGAAACTTGGGATCTTATTCTCATACCTACAGAATGATAAAGTAACTGATGGAAGAATGAGGAGAAAAATAAATATATGTAAATAACCAGAAAGCATTGAACAAGTATGAGAATAGGGGATACCTTACTCGATGCAGGGCACTATACTGGAGGCTTTTATATTTTTTTAATGAGGGACCTAATATTTATTAAATATTGTAGCATGTTCTAAGAGGTACTTTGTGTATTTAGTTTAGGAAGTATAAAAATGCCTAGCTGTAGGAGCCAGCAAGGAGCAGGTTGCCTAGTTCTTAGCTCTATAGCCAGATTGCCTGGGTTTAAATCCTAGTGCTGCCATTCCTTAATGGTCTTATGAGAAAGTTATTTAATCGCTCTATGCCTTAATTTCCTTATTTGTAAAAAATTGCACAACATTATTATTATCAAGAAGTTATTCTGAGGCTTAAGTGAGATAATCCCTGGAAGCCTTGTAAACAGTGCCCAACATGTAGTAAGCGCCCAATAAATGTTAGCTCTGTTTATAAAATGACTTCAGAAGCAAATTGTCTGTGTTTTTGCAAGGGTATTTGACATCATTTTCAAAATTTGCCTTTTATGGTAAAAAAATAACTCCAAACCGGCTTTAGATTAGAGTGAGTATAAATATTAATATCTACTACCTGTAAATATAGAGAAAAGGGGATATGTCAAACACGATAACTGCACATATGTATGATGAAAACGGTCCTGAATTCAGTCTAAATATTGAAAGTAGAGTGAAGTGCAACATAATTTTATCTCTGGCAGAAAAACGTTGAGGTTTCAAGCTATGAAAAGATTTTGAAACACGACTCCTTTTCTGGCAACACTTAAGAGTTGACGCTCAAACCTCACTTTATTTTATAGAATGTATAATCTTTGGGGACCAGTACAGATCGCAGCATTTGAAAAGGAAAGTGTGTATGAACATTTTCTTTGTTATCGTTTTATCAAATGTAACAGTTTCTTGCCAGCAAAGAGCCCAGAATTGAGTGCAGGTGTTTCTATATATAAATAAATAATGGACATGAGAAATCCGTACTTCTCACTGTTTTCTCCCCTCCTCACCAGAATAGTTGTATGTAGTGTTTAAGTTCCAGGAGTGTGATGCTTCCCAAATCAGCACTTGATTAACATTCTTGAAGTAACACGTTAAATTTGGCGTTAACCAAGTCCTGAGAGTTTATCATGTTCTATTAGTACAAAAGAAAACAAAGTGAATGTCAGTATTTGGAGTGAGTGATTTTATTTGCTCAAAGAGACAAGTAAATGGACTTCTCATATTTTAGTTAACCCTAGGGCTTTCTCCTTCATAAACAGAAAATACAAAAAAATTAAATCAGGTACTATTGACCTAAATCCTGGTTCATTTTAACCAGAGGAAAAATATGCTTATAAGGCACATAAAAATGAAATTTCCCCAGAGGCACAAGTGATGTTTTGGACCCACCCTAATCCTATACATCCTAATCATAATCCTATGTATATGTTCTTGTATGAATTTTAATAGATTCTTTAAAAAGTGAGCTACCAAAAAAATAAAATAAAATAAAAAGTGAGCTACCAAAATGCCAATAGATGTCAGTGTTTGTTGCTTTAGAAAAAGTGAGGTGTTAGAAAAAAAAAAATAGCTTAATTTGTTCTCAGTTTTAGTAAGCTAAAGCTGGCTGCTCTGAGAAGTTTGATAAGTATTAGGACCCTGGTTAACCTTGTGTGCTTAAAGAAAATGTCATATTTTCACATTCCACTCTTCTAACTATTAAAAGATGCCTCTGCAATAAATTCCTGAAAGAATTCAGAATGTAGGCTGAACATACACGAATCAGCACATTTTTTTTTTCTGTTTTAAAATGACGCAATTGTTCGACAATGTTACATCTTGTATTTCTTTTGCATTATTCAAACTAGAGCTTAATTATGCATTCGTCTTATGTCACCTTGATTAAGATTGAACACGTACATTTTCAAGTCCAGCTCAAGTGAGGTCTGTGGGCTGCGGCCCCTGGAAGGCCAGCTATGACCAGAATTTTCTTTCTTCTTTTGCCGCTGTCACCTTCCTGTGGCCTCCAGAGGGTGCTCCAGGAGCATCACACTGCTATTCCCCAAAGAATGTCTCCTTTCTGCTTTTCTTGAGTTACTTTGATATTCTGGGCAATCTGTGGGGAAGAGAAGGGCCCTGATTTCATCAGAGTTAGCTGCCTCAACTGGCATTTGTTTTCCAGTGAGACCAAATAGCCTGAATTCAGGAGGAACTCTGAATGGGAACATTCTGGTACATCCTTCTGATGGTGATGATGCCATTGTCACTTGCGGGGGATGTCTGTGAAATTAATGTTCACTGGCGCTTGTGCCTCGGAGAACCTAGCATCTCACAAGCACCTTTCAGTTGCCCCTTACAGCAGTTCCTTTTGAATAAGTTCGGAGACCTCAAAGTGATTTAGTCATATTTAAAAGGTTCCCCATGTAAGCATCTGCCTTTGGCTCAGGTCATGATCCCAGGGACCTGGGATTGAATCCTACACCGGGCTCTCTGCTCAGGGGCGAGTCTGCTTCTCCTTCTGCCCTTATTCCTGCTTGTGATCTCTCTCTCTCTCTCTCTCAAATAAATAAATAAAATCTTTAAAAAAATAAAATAAATAGTTCCCTATGGCATTAGAAAAATAATATGTGAAAACATCAAATTTGAACAAAGGATTTTTACTAACACATCTGCTGTCATTTCTTCACACTATTTCCTCAGCTCCTAGCTAAAATTGTTTAAGAAGCCTACTGTGATTGAGGTACACATTTTTGAGCATAGGGATGACAGATTGAATCCGTTGGATCATGGGCTAATGTTGTAACATGGTCACCAGGTCCCTGTTCCTTGCTCATGCTTGATCCCACCCAGCACGAGTCATCTTCAGCTGTATTCCCCTCCTGCCCTTTTGAAGTGTAGTAGTACTGTTCATCATGTTTCTTAAACAAGACAGGTATTATTGGGGCACCTGGGTGGCTTAGTTGTTTAAGCGGCTGACTTTTGATTTCGTTTCAGGTCGTGATCTCAGGGTCATGAGATCGAGCCCTGTGTTGGGCTCCATGCTCACTGTGGAGCCTGCTTAAGATTCGCTCTCCCTCTCTTTCCCCATGTGCACGAATGTGCACTCTCTCTCTTTAAAAAAAAAAAAAAAATGTAATTACTAATGGAAAGTAGCCTTTGCTCAGCCACAGTGTCCTAAACCTTTCATTCCACAGCTTTATCAGGCAGACAGCTGGCTCCTTGGGCAGCTGTTGAATTTTAGTTTCAATGATGTGAGAGTCAGGGAGTGTTTTATTAGGTAGAACCACAGGCACTGGTCACTTTTGTAGATTATACATGACTAATTATTGTCAGTATCCTATAGTTTGATATTTGGTTTCTCTTTTAGTTGTTTGGCTTTATGCTTTATGTGTGATTTTAAATAACATAGTAACAACAACTTTGAAAGAATTCTTCAAAGTCAGTAATTTAAAAAGGTTAAAAGTAATATATAAAGGAGTCCAGGCTAGGAAATCATTGAACCAGTGACATTTTTCTCCAATACATAGATCAGGTCATACGATATCCGTAAAAAGTGAATTCAGCATAAAGTCACAGTGTCAGGGCAACTAGCATTTCCCCTTGGAGAGAAGCATAGCACGTTTCTACTACAACCTAGAACTTTTTTTTTGACCTGTTAGAAAACCATTATCTTGCTTTCTCTTACCCACCTTGTTTTTACAGAGATTATAGAGATGTGAGGAGGAAATACTAGTGAGTGGTGAATAATTTAATGAGCCACTAGTGAGTGGCTTTATTTTATGAGATAAGATGACAACAAAAATCTTCGCTTAGCCTCATAGTACTAGAGCAGCACAATTTTTCTAGTATTTTAAGTAACTGAATTTTATTGTCAAGTGGAAATGCATCTCATTAGGAGTGGCCTATATTGCTTTATAAGTGAGGTTAAATTTAGATAAAGCCAGTTTTTAAGAAGTGTGTATATTTGTGTTTGTGACTGGGAGGCATCTCTCATATAACCTCGTAGTTATAGCGACAAATTGCAATTTTAAAAGTTATGGTAGCTCTTTAGCTATTCCGTCGTGAATCTAAAACCAACCTTTAAAGGGAAAAGTCTAAAAATTCCAATTGGGAATGATTTTTTTTCCAGAACACATAAATCTTACAAATATAGTGAAATGTTTTACATACCGAATGTCTTAAACTTAAGGACTCCAGAATTGAAACTTGAAATTCCTACACATTTTGTGGTTTTTTTCAATTTCAGTATATGTGCACTTGTGGTTTTTTTCAAAACATAGAATTCAACCTTACATAAAAAGTTTGAATACTAATTATACATAGAAACATTTCTCTATTAATGCCCTAAGGTTTTTTAACTTAAAGTTTATTTTTCAGCCGTGTGGTAGGCCATTTATTTAGGAGTTTTCATTCATATGTAAATTATCTGGCTGTTCACCTCAAAAGTAAAAATCCCTTTTCTGAGGTGTGGCCACTAAGAAGAAACATTCGCTCTGTCTTTTTCCTAACTTAGCGGGCCAAAGGAGAATTCCTATGTTTAAAGATAGTGGGGTTCAGAACATAGCAGCAGGAGAATTTGACTGAGCAGCACCAGGCAGAGGTTTCTGGAACACCTGAGTACTGGCTGGCTTTCGGGAGCGCTGCCTTCCTCCTGTGGTGGAGAGGGGCTGCTCTGGTTCCATCAGAGCATGGTTGAAAGAACGTGGTCTGTGCTCTCCTTGTGCCCATGTGAGCCCAGACCGTTGGCCTCCCCCTTGTGTAACCTGGACGTGACTTGGGCTTTTAAGCCTTACTTTCCACGTGTACACAGTTGGGGAAATTGTGTGTAATTCGTGTGGTCCTTCTGAGGAACAGCGTTTGGGGTTGTGCTGTCCAAATAAGGACGAAATGATTTACTGGGTTTGAATGTTCATAAAAATCTAAGTATTTTTTCCATGTTCGTTCATCTCATGGTATCTTCTTGTTTGTATGTCTGTGTCAATGCTGTCTGAATTTTAAGCCCTCAGAGGACAACTTGATAAATATAGGCTGTGCATCTTTTCACGGGGTCTTATACACAGGCTCTTGTAAATAGTTATCACGTTGTTGATAGTACATATCAAGTATTTATTTGTATAGATTCTATAGCTTTGGACCATTGGTGAGTGTTAGATGCCAAATCCGTAATATATTCATAAAAAGATGAGCAGAGGGGCGCCTGGGTGACTCAGTAGGTTAAAGCCTCTGCCTTCAGCTCAAGTCATGATCCCAGGGTCCTGGGATCGAGGCCCGCATCAGGCTCTCTGCCCAGCAGGGAGCCTACTTCCCCCTCTCTCTCTCTGCCTGCCTCTCTGTCTACTTGTGATCTCTCTCTCTCTCTCTGTCAAATAAATAAATAAAATCTTAAAAAAAAAAAAAAAAAAGATGAGCAGATATTCTTAACCTGAGGTTTAACTTGAACTTTGACCTGTAGATTTTTGGAGAATAGAGGAACACTAGCAATGATATTTTAATGGATTGGTACAATAATGGGTTATGGGCACTTGTATTTTAAATAATAGACACACACCCTTACTCTTTTAAAATACATGACAATTAGTTCTTTAGATCTAACATTTCCCTTCCTTATCTCTTATGACTTGATGGGCAAGGGTAACTTTTATTACCTAGTAGAGTGCTTTGCAAATGAGTATTTATAGGGTAAGTGAGTAAGAATCATTTTTCTATATATGTTTATTAACTCTTGCAGTTCTTGAGCTAAGGGATAGATAATTGTGGTGGCTGATAATTGATTTAACTGGAGCACATTGTTTTGGAAAGTACCAAATTCATTGTCTCACTACATTTTTCATTTGTATATTAAGTTGACATTATTTGTGTATGTATCAAACCTGCTTTTATATTCTTCTGGTATTTTCTGTCCTCTCTGCCAGCAGAGTGACAGTATTTGCGTTAGGTACAGTTTTTCACTCTTTAATATTGTGGTATTCTCTATATTCTCCACTTTAAGTTATCTTTAAATAAAAACAGGGAGCCTGCGGTGGAGCCCAGGAAGAATTAGATTTTTATGAACAGTTATAATAGCAGTAATACTGAAAATAATTGTCATCTCTTTCTGAGAAAAATATTGAAGACTGGTATATTGTCCCAGAAAAATTAGTTCAAATACAGAAAATAGATTGTGATTATAATTTGTTTTAGTGAGGTCACCTTGCTTTATACCCGGAATCTTCCCTGGGGGGTGGTGGGAGGGAACAGCTCATGCATTATCCATTTTGGGAAAGAGTTATATATACAGGAATTATGGAAATGAGCTAGTGGGTTTGTCAAGAGAAAACCAATTATTTGAATACTGGGTTGAATGGAAAATGAAATACATAATTTTCCATATATTAAATGGGAGACGTATGTCTTAAGGGTTGTGTTTTGCTTTCGTTATTTTTTTACATGTCAACTGTATTGTGTGTTCTCAGTTGCCCTTAACCTGACAGGAAAAGAAAACCTCAATAGAAATAGTTATTTTATATTTTTCTATCTGGAAAGCAACATTAGAATCTTTACAAAATGTGTACATTATTCACACCCCATGGAAAAGGGCTAGGGTCCACTTCAAGAAGACAGAGAAGACAAAGGCCATTCACTATCTTTCCTCGGGAATT